>JAOVVG010000027.1:6585536-6597581 GCA_028566375.1 Leptodoras nelsoni
TGCCTTCAGTGAGAATCTACAATGTAAATAGTCATGAAAATAAAGAAAACGCATTGAATGAGAAGATGTGTCCAAACCTTTGGCCTGTACTGTACTTATACGTGACATGGCTATTGAGCGTATATTACGAGGGAACTTTGGCCCTCTGACACGTTTGGCAGCCTTTACCAGAGTAGTAATGCATCAGAACAAAGAAATAAATGAAGCATCACAGGCTGGCAACGTGATGAAATAACCCAGTGCACAGACACAGACTTGCTATCTTCCTCTTGAAATATTTAACAAGATTTTAAGCGGTTCTATTGTTTCTTTCAAGACTCTCCTCGGAAAGAAGTCTACTTCATGGCTGTCATTGACATCCTGCAACATTATGATGCCAAGAAGAAAGCAGCACATGCAGCCAAAACAGTCAAGCATGGAGTGAGTGCTTATTTTATTATTCGCTATTGCATTAGGAGTGCTCTAATGGTAAGTTAATACAGGAAACATAACGGGCACATTTCTACTGCACGATCCCAGGAACTTTTTATGAAGGAACTATTTTAATCCCTGTGCCGTGATTCCAGGGAGAAGTGAATCTGAAATGAGTGGAAATTGCTTACGTGTTTTTAAGTCTCACCCCCTTCTCCAACTTGTGTGCACATTTTGGAGATGATTATTGTGAAATAAAATCTGTCTGTGCATTTTTTACTTTAATCACCTAATATTAGACAAGTTTATAAGTTAAATGTATTTATTAGGGATCCCAGTGAACATTTTTGGCCATAAATGGTCAGCTGAAAACAGAAAAGGCTGAATTTTTTAATGAAAAAAGCCAACAGCATGTCAAATCTAACAGTAGAAAAATGATTTTAAAGTGCCGTTTGTTTTCCCGTACCTGTCACCACAGATACATGGCCAAGCCCGTCACAGTACAAAAGAAAAGGAAGAACATCCTAAATATTCTTTATTGATTGATTATCCTTGTGTAAAGCTAATGTTATTCCCCACAGGTAGGACATGAATATAATAGGAGTCTAATCACTTCTGTTATGTTTCCCCTGTTTGTCTAGGCTGGAGCAGAGATCTCTACTGTGAACCCGGAGCAGTACTCTAAGAGATTCTACGATTTCATTACCACCATTCTGCCCTAAACTGGAGCAAAACCCACAGGGGGTCAAAGAGGGACGCTGATGGAGGGGTGCCCAAATGCACTCACCCACCCTTACAGCAGCTACAACCACCATTCGTTTACATTTTTTTTTCTTTTTTCTTTTTTCTTTTTTAATTTGTTCTTTGCTGTTTTGTGGGACCATAAGTGTGATGAAACAGTGACAAGTATAAATCTTTGTGGGAGCTATGAATTTTTTTTTTTTTTTTTTTTTTTTTGCTTTCAGATGCATGTCCGTCATGGCATTTTTAATTCATGTGTTATTTTGCCTTCCTTTTAAGTGAAAAGGGGAGGAGAGGCGAGCGAGTGAGAGAGAGAGAGAGTGAGAAAGAGTGAGAGAGAGATTGTGATGGTGTATGTGGCTCAGTGAATGGACATGTACATGTAGAATGAAGTCGCTCAGAACGGAAGCTGAGAAGGAAAGGAGCTTTCAACTGCTGTAGAATTCACAACTTCAGACAAAAAAGGAAATGTGAAGCTGTTCCATGCAAAATCACTCACCCAGCCCAGTTCATCAAATCTGACACTCCTTTTTCTTTTTCCACGCTTCACCAGAAACCGCATTTCGTCAGTCCACCCCTGCTCACCTTCCTAAACCTAAATAATGTAAACCCACCCTCCTTCATCCTTCACGTTGGACAGTTTTGTTCATATGCTTTATTTAACCCCAATCTACCTTGTTCTTGTCTTTTATTTGCATTTCTAGCTAAAAGCTACAGCACTTGTAGAGGAAGATTACTTTCCCGATGTTGATTAACACAAAGTCTCTTCACATTAATTCATGGCTCTCCTCCTCTGAACAGACTGACTGCAACTGCAAAGAAAACGCTCCTGAGCTCCATTCACATTCACGAAGGAATGCACCTTCTGACTCTTGCATGTTCCTACAGTGTTTCACACGTGTGTGCGTGCGTGTGTGTGTGTGTATGTGCGTGTGTGTGTACGTGTGGTGTACGTGTGTTTTATTTCTTTTTTTGTGTGTTTTTTTTAAATGAGTTGTAGGAGGTTGATATGATTTGACTTTTACATCATGAGAAGGCGTTGTAATGAACTGAACAGAAGCAACAGCATTGATGGCAATCACTTCAGTCTGTAAAATCTGTTACGGGAATGATCTTTCATTTGCCATCAGCACCTTAAACTGTTGCACTTTTGTTTTTTAATTAGGATCTTTTGGTCTGTTACATACTGCAACAATGGCACTATGAGGCACTATTGAATGCAGTCCGTGGATCTGTATCGTCACAAGTATGCTCGTTCTAGGCAGAAAACCCAGAGTTTACCTCTTACATCATTTAAACAATACACACTCGTTGCTGTAATGTTAGCTACAGTGTTCATTGGGGGCGTTCGAGAAAAGGAGGATATGACGGGAGTCCTGTGTGTAGACTAGTTTAATTTTTCTTTTTGCCAGTTTTGTAAACTTTACATTTTTTTAAAAATGGCAGTCGAGTCAACAGTGTATTGTATATTTTGCACATAATGAACCAGAAGTTTAATGATCCCTTCGGTTCTGTAGAGTGGTATTTACAGGGCAGAAATGTCGCACCTGTACAAAAAAAGGTCTGGTAACCGATTCAAAAGAATTCGAGTCACTTCTTAGGAAAAGTAATGAATTATTCATCTTCAGCCTCATGTTTTTTTCTTACTTTATTCCTACAAAGCCCTGCGAAATGGCTACGAATTTTGCATGAAATTGGTATTGTTGGTATTGATTTACCTATGTAGAAACTTGACGGCTCCATGTAGAAAGTTCTGACTCTTTAGAATCAGCACTTTCTCATGCATGTCGTTTCAATTGATTTTTTTTTTTTATTAACTGCTCAGTTTTTGTTGGCATTTTAATTTGTACACGGAACTGTCCGCATTTTAAGCAGCACATCCCCTATCCCTATCGAGTGAAGTGTTCTGATAAATGAAGAATGTTACTGTTTTGAATTGTGCAGTACTGTAAAAAGTTATTTTCTTTAATAATGCATGTTACATTTGTTTCCCCTGTTCAGCTTGAAGCCGTGTGTAACTGCCACCCCTGCAAAAAGTAGAAAAACAGCAACAAAAAAAAAATGAGGCGCTTATTTCTGACGGTCTTCTAGCTGCTTTATACTGTGTCAGCAATGTATACACTGTGCAAGAGTCGTGCCTTTTTACTCCAAATTATTTAATTTTGTATTCTTAATTTTAGTTTTTTTTTTTAAAGTTAATATTTTTTTATTTTCTAATATGTGTTGAAAGAAAAAAAATCACAGCCTTTTTTTTTTTATGTGTTTTGCTGTGTAAGGGGGGGCGTGGGGGGGATTTTGTGTTTTGAGAATATAACACTTAAAACCATTAACACCTTTTTGAATTCCAGCAGTGAAAATGGCCTTGTGAAAGCTGAGTGGGACTCCTGTCATAAAGTATATGATTTTTTTTTTTGTTTTTTTTGTTTATCAATTTAACCTCAGTATTATCATTAATCCTGACTGTTTTTTTGCTGTTTTTTGTATTCGTTGTTTTTATTTTATTTGTTTTTTTGTTTTTTTTTTTTGTTTGTTTTTTTTTTGACCAATTTGCGCAGTGGTTCATTTTTTTTTCCTTTTAAGTGTTCATTTTGGGAACAGGTATGAGAAGTGGGGAACAGTGAACTCCCTTCAGACGTCGTGGTCTTCGCATTTGCAAAGAAGAAGAAGAAGAAAAAAACAAACACATTTGCTTGAATAGCCTACTTGTGGTTTTGACACGCAGCAGCGCTCAACCGGAAACCCGCTTCATGTCGCGCCTTTGGCCTTCAGATTTGCCAAATCAGCACTCAGACTCTCCGCACAGGTTCTTCATGTCATGTAGAAATCTTCACAGAAAAATGATTGAAGTTGTATTGTGCTATTATTATCAGTTAATGTCTCTTTTTTAGGCTGTATTAAACGCGGCGAAACGTGTGTGTGTCCTGTTTTAACTCCGCAACTACAGTAGTTAATGGCGAGACAGACAGACAGAGAGAGAGACAGAGAGAGAGATAATCCCCTCCACGAGTCTGTAGAAATAAATGTTTGCGTTTGTGAGTGTTGTAAAGGAGTGGGAGTGGGAGGAGGTGATTCAGAGTTGATGATGTTAACCGGTTATAATACACTCCATTTCAGAAGCACCGCTCAAAACCAATAAAGCACTTTGCAAATCCTCGTGCCTGTGTGTTTTCTACAGCTTAGGCATTATTAACTGCTTTTCTGCACTTTCATCTTCAATGAATACTGATTCCGCTGTAAAATAAGCATGCTGTTTGTGCGACATTTTGCAATTGCTTATTAATTCAGCTCTGTGCGATAAAGGTGATAAATTGTAGGCTGTATGTCACTGTTCCCATCAAACTCACCCTACTTTCCCTGACCCTTCCTTTCATTGTGCTTATGCAGCACAATATGCTTATGAATTCATTCATTATATCAGTACATCAGTGCTCCTGCATTATAGACCTGAAATTATTTTTAAAAAGTAGATTTTATTTCCGTTTACACGTCAAAGGTTTATTCTTGATGAACATCCGAATTATATCATGAGCAGAATCGTGCTATGAAATGAGACACTTACATGTTTGCATGTTTCTAAATAATATTGCTTACTATTGGTGTAATGTTACACGGCAGTAGGCCCGGCTTGTGGTTTTCTCTAGTTGCGTTCATTTCAGTGTGGTCCGGTGTGAACGGGTGATTATGTAGCCTGTAATATAAATATTTTTTTTAACAATTTCTATACGCCTTAGTGGTGTTAGACCAAAAGCATTTAGAAAGCGGATGGAAAACTAATTAAAATGAAATCATTAGCACTGTTGGTGTGAAGAATAGTCTACCAGATCACTGCAAAGTTTAGGTCATGAATAATTAAATCTGAGTCTGGATCTAGAGAAAATTCTGCAGATGTCGGTAGGTTGCTTGAAATTAGTTTGTAAATTGAATCATCAGCGGATCTTAGATCCAAATGGCTTGAAATTATTGTGAACATTTTCCGACAATAATACACAAGTAAGCCCGGCTTTCCATCTTCACTGGGAAACGGATTAAAAAATAATAATTTAAATAAATAAATAAATAACTATAATAATTACTATAATTATAATTATTGTTGTTATTATTATTGATGAAAATAATCATCATCATCATAATAATAATAATAACAGGGGAAAAAATTGTATAAAAAAAATCATTCAACAGACCAGCGTTTTGTATGCATCTTCTGTCTTGCAATGCAATTTCACTGATGGTGTAACATTCTATCCTAGACAAATAATACCATTTTATCGCCCCTAAATTATATTCAAGACCCACGTAAATAAAAGAGAAATAATTTAAATTTACATTTCTAAATCCGAATTGTCGAAGCGGTCCAAGTCATGAGGATCGTTTCTGTGTTAGGAAACATCTATGAATTTTATCTATTCCGTTCCACCTTAAATGCTTCAGCCCTGCCTCCCTTTGGGCGGAAGTTGCGCTACTTTTTGTCACCGATTGGGGGCGACAAATGAACAGAAAATGTCCTCCTGGCGCCGCGCCACAATGAGCTCGTTCTCAAAAGGAGACCTGTCCGCAATTGTCGCATATTCGCATAAAGATTGCAGCGATATATAAAGGTGAATGTAGAGTCTGAAAGGTCCAGTGTGTGTTCCCGAACTAATAAAACATGTTGGATGTGAGATTTCAGGCACAAATAAAGATTTAGGTCCACGCTTGCGGTTTTCCGCGTAATGGCTACTCTCTTCGGTTTTGGAAATTGGAGCGCGTCGCACCGTTAACCCCTTGTTCCGATGATATTATTTGGAAGTATAACACGTTCACCTGGAATAGCTTGGAGTTAAAAGTTTAGGGTAAAAACAGGTGTTTTGTAGCCTGTTTAGAGAGTGTAGACTAAACTAGAAGCTATGGAGCCTATTGTTTGTCCAACACAAGTGTGTTTGTGGCTGCAGCTGCGCTGGCTGTGTTTCTGCAGCCCTTCATTCACTTACAGCCTTATAAGCTACATGCAGCCTAATTATATACAGGCTATAACATGCTTAAGTGCTGTTATTACTCCTAAACCAGACCCTCCCTGAAAAACTGAAGCAGTGTTTAATGTCAGCGCGTGGAAAAAGACAGGTCTTCATTGAAGGAGATATTATTCTCGGCATGAAATGCGATTATTACTTCATCTATTTCATTATAAGGCTTAATAATAATGTATTTGGCATAAAGGCTTATAGAAATAAAATGTATCCGCTGCCAGTTAATGTATGTCTAACTGTTTTTTGCTGGAACAAATACCATTATTATTATTATTATTATTATTATTATTATTATTATTATTATTATACGTTTTTGCATTCAGCTGTTTGATTAAAGCGCTACAAAGTGCATTTGTGCCATTCTTAAAAATAAAGCTCTAAAAATAAGCCTCCCAGATATTTTTTTTTAACCGTGATGCCATGAAAAAAATTTGATTCCGTTCCCTAAAGAACCTTATTTATTTATTTATGTTTAATTAATTAATTAATTTGCAATTGTTGGTGCCAAAAAATAACTATCTGCTGTACTTGCTTTACACTGGAAGGAGAAAATAGCTTATGCTTCAGCCAAAAAAATGATGGAGGAACCGGTTGAAGTTTAGTGAAAATGTTTATTATAGTTATTTTATAGTTATTTTGTACTTATTTATAGATCTATCTCTTCTCTCTAGAGTTACAATTATTAGAAACTTCTTAATGCCTCATACAGCTGAGGGACGTTTTAGTCCCTTACAGCCTACATGATCATCACATTTAAAGGAGATTTATCTGGTAGCCTAATGGGCATATCACTGCCCATTTGTTGTTTGTCCTCCTGAAATCTTATGCTGTTTCATATCGCTATATTTATTGTCAAATGCTGTTAAAAATAATAATGATTAAAATAATTTTGTGCATATAACAGTGACTATCACACTGCTCCAGCCCTGCATTCAGAACAGCTCTTTTGTACACAAATTTTGTGACAGTTATTAGGAAATCGTATCACCCAACCCCTCAAAAAAGAATGAAGAAAAAGAAAAGGCATTATATGATTTTCTTGTTTGTTTTAAAAAAAACTTTCACCCGTTTTCGTCTAAAATGCGTCTCTTTAAATTCTAAATCAAGTCCACGGATCTCATCATAGATTGTTATTAATGAACAATATTTTAACACTCCATTATTAGACTTATTATTTAAATGTGTACAATCAAATTTTGCCAATTTGAAGCTTTCCACCTACAGATTTACACTTAACGCATTAAGTCCAAGTTAATATTATTTAAAGGTCTTCATCTTTTGGGGTTTGGGTTAAAACCTTTCAGTACAAATCTAAAAAGTATATGAACTGAATTATGAATATAATAACTTTTGATAATGATTTATCGTCCCTGGACCCCACCTTGAGATTAACTGCTAAGAACTGAATGTTCTCATTTAAACTAAAACAAGTTCATATGAGTTTGTTACTAAAACTAAGACATTCCGTTTTCTGTGAAGAATTCAGAGAAAAGGATGTAAATTGAAGGGGTAAATGTGACTCCCTACATGATGGGGTTTGTACACTATGAGCACTATGGGGTTTTGCTTCTTCTGTTCGTTTTACAAGTGTCTTACATTAATTGCATTAAGAGTCTAGTATTTGCCACCCTCTAACTACCTGGTCAAAAATGCTGACAAAGAAGAAAAAAGAGCCCAAAAAAGAGCAAAAAGTCTTTGTGTAAAAGCTAAAGTCGTTTTCCGTCCAGGAAAAGTAAAATTCATTTACAGTTCTGCAAGCCGTCTTTCCCACAGTAGTTCTATTTGTGATTAAACTCTTATAGTTATGAGCTTGTTTGTTTATAAATCAACTCAAAAATCAGGTTTAGGTTCAGGAATAAAACCTCTGAATCATATTGTACATTCTTTAACATGTTAATGAAATAAATATGTTTTATATTTAAAGGCGTGTAAAAAAGAGAGAACCCTGCTTTAAGGACAAAACTGGGACACATCCGGTTAAGGTGTGTTTTACATCGTGTTCATGCAGCAAATGTGTGTTTGTGTATAGGGTTTTCATAGGGGATGCGTTCTCTCTCTCTCTCTCTTTCTCTCTCTCATTTCTCTCTATTTTCTCTCTCCTTTCTCTCTCTCTTTCTCTCTCTCATTTCTCTCTATTTTCTCTCTCCTTTCTCTCTCTCTCTCTGTCTCTCTCTCTCTCTCTCTCTCATTTCTTTCTCTCTCTCTAATTTCTCTCTTTTTTCTCTCTCCTTTCTCTCTCTCTTCTCTCTCTCATTTCTTTCCCTCTCTCATTTCTCTCTCTTCTCTCTCTCTCTCTTTCTCTTCTCTCTCCTTCCTCTTTCTCTCTTCTCTCTCCTTTCTCTCTCTTCTCTCTCTCCTTTCTCTCTCTCTCCTTTCTCTCTCTCTCTATCTCTCCTTTTTCTCTCTCTTCTCTCTCTCTCATTTCCCTCCTTCTCCTCTCCCACTCTCTCTCTCTTCTATCTCTCACTCCTCTCTCTTTTTTCTCTCCCTCTCCTTTCTCTCTGTCTACCTCTCTCTCATTTTTCTCTCTTTTTTCTCTCCTTTCTCTCTCTTCTCTCTCCTTTCTCTCCCTCTCTTCTCTCTCTCTCTCATTTCTCTCTCTTTTCTCTCTCTCTTCTCTCTCTCATTTCTCTCTTCTCTCTCTCTCTCTTTTCTCTCCCTCTCCTTTCTCTCTCTCTCTATCTCTCCTTTTTCTCCCCTTTCTCTCTCTCTCCTTTATCTCTCTCTTCTCTCTCTCATTTCTCTCCTTCTCCTCTCTCACTCTCTCTCTTCTCTCTCTATCTTCTCTCTCTCTTTTCTCTCCCTCTCCTTTCTCTCTGTCTAACTCTCTCTCATTTTCTCTCTTTTTTCTCTCCTTTCTCTCTCTTCTCTCTGCTTTCTCTCCCTCTCTTCTCTCTCTCTCTCTCTCTCTCTCTCTCTCTCTCCCGAATTCTTAAAATTCTTAAAATAAATACTACCCGTCCTTAAGTTTATTTTTTTGTCGCTTTATTGTGGTCAGGCTCGTGGGCTGAGGTCGCGGTGATCATGAAATAATGAAGGCACAGTGTGGTTGAATTGTACTGTACAGAATATCATAACATATACCACGGTTTGTGCCTACATTCAACAAAACAGTCGCTGTTGTGCCGTTTTCGTTATGATGACTCATGACTCGTTATGATGAGTTATGCTGGATTTCATAATATTATCAAATAAATAAAATAAATGGCCTAATAAATGGCTTACTGCCTTCACTTATCACTTGTTTCTAATATATACAGAAATGAATAGTCTTTAGTAATTGAAATAATGCTTTATTCCCAATTGGAAATCAGAGCAGATCGGCAGATCACACACACACACACACACACACACCTACCTATTTTGTATTTTGAAACCAACCAAAATATGATTTTATTTTTCCAGCACTTCCCGACTGAATCCTAACTGAATCATGGTGGAGTGTCGGGCTTCAGCTTGCTGCTGAATTGCTTTATTGATGAATGAGCTATAGGAGAAAGGTTTCAATTGATTTTTAACACGTTTAGCATGCTTTCTTCTCTCTTTGAGGAGTCGATTTGACTTCAGGATGCTGCTCATTCCCACCAAAGCCCTTCTTTGCCCTGAGGTCCAACAGTAGCCGTTTGTGTGTGCGCGCGCGCATGTGTGTCAATCAAACTGAACCGATTCAGATATGGCATTGTTTGGAGCTGAGTCAGTCTCTTTCCCGTTCCCCGACTAAACAAAGCCCTCAGACCAGAATAGGTGCCTTTATACTCAGAGAAAATAGCAATTATCAGGTTTGAATAGTTAGATTATGCTCGTTTTATTATGCTCTGTTAACGAGACACTTTGATGTTTGTCTGGAATGTTTTATGATATAAACTTTGTATCAATGGCATACAGAAATATTGAGAAGGAGAAAAAAGCTAATTTTACAGGCTATGGCAAAGACCCCACCTTTTACATCTTTCTAGATTCTAAATGAGACCTCCTATTCTACCATGTGAAGAATTCTTGCATTTATTTTATATCTGAGACAAAGGCCTAAATCTGCATCATTTGTCGGTATTTTAACATTTTATTTTTAATTTAAAAAATACAAAATAATCAAAAAATAAAACATCATGTATTATTAATATTTATTACGATGTATAATAATAATAATAATAATAATAATAATATATTATTTATATTACATAAATATAAGTGTATTATTATTAGTAGTAATAGTAGTAGTAGTAGTAGCAGTAGTAGTAGTAGTTGTTGTTGTAGTATTGGTGTTGTTGTTGTGGCTGCTGCTGCTTTTATTGTTAGTTTTGTTGTTGGTACAAAATGTGTATCCTAATACCACATTGCATACTCTCTCTCTCTCTCTCTCTCTCTCTCTCTCTCTCTCAGGAATGTTTTCTCTTTGCTTCTACTGGTGTAATTTGTATATGAATGAGCTTGAAAATCTGCACGGGCAGGCTGTACAGGGTATAACAGTTGTTGGATGATCTACTTCTGATCAGTTAAGAGGTGGTAATACTCACTCTCTGAGAAAAGGGGGTTGAAATTGGGTAGGGGTGGCTAAGAGTCGCATTTTTGTTACAAACAGTCTTTTTGTTTGTAGTCTCTCGACCCCTTTAATTTATGCAACACGTTTATTTCACCTGGCTATTACCAGTAAAATAAAAAAAATACTTATGGACATATTAAATATTATTTATTTATAAAATATTATATTTAGTCTAATGAGCCAAAAAATGACGTAATACTCTGAATACAACTAAATTCACTTCAGTAAAACAGATAAAAAAACTGATAAAATCCATTTTGCATCAGGTTGGTGTGAAAGAGAAACGATCGACTCATAAACACAGAATATAAAATATGCTAACAGAGGAGATGGATATTTTAGGCTTGTTCAGCTGAAAGGGAAAAGCAGAGGCCCGTGTGATCTGGAAATAGCTGCATGCTGTTACGAGAGAGACTCTGTTTTGTTGTTAAAAGTTTTTCTTTGAGGCAGTTTCTTTGGGTTTTGTGCCTATACCCTGTTCGTTTAGGGATCCGTATTTTCTGTGCATTTCTGAGCGTATTTGCGTTAAGTCGTGAACCACTGATCACACACAGGCTATACCGCTCAGTCTACAACATGAAGAAACAGTGTTACGTGTTACTCACATCGTGTTCACACATCTGCGTCTATAATCCGTGTTTAAATTCAAATTTGTTCCTACAGTTGGAAACAATCATAAAACAACGACTTCTCTAAACTTCTTAGTTTGAGCAACAGCCTGTATGTCTAGTAAGAAATGTTTTTTACTTCATTAATATTATTACTTATATGATTATATTATTACTTATTATTACTTTTATCTTAAGGTTGGAGCAGTGGGTCATTCGAGCTAACTGACCCTTTTTTGGCCCTCGGCTTAACCACCCCCATCCCCGACATACACCTTTTTAAACCTACACACACACACACAAACACACACACAAATACATTATAGTTCCCACTCCAGCTGAATAGTTTTGCAGTGATGCTGAAATACACGAACATCAGTGAGATAAGAGCTGAGAGTTTCATTAACCAAACACACACACACACGCACACACACACACACACACACACCGCCTGAATTACTGAGCTACATCTGCTCCACACTTGAAAGCAAACATTTTGCTAGGTCTACATAAAAAATTACCGGTCTATCAAAACATGCAGGCTGATTCATGTCCATCTGGAGTGAAATGGGTCATATATCACAGTTTATTTATCTTTGGTGCTGCATCAGATTTATTAAACTCATAAATTGTTTATAGGCGAATTAATGGATTGCTTATAGAAAAAGAAACATGGAAACATTTTATTTTGTATTTATATTGGACTGCATTGTATGTATATGTATACATGTGTATGTGTATG
>JAOVVG010000027.1:6597747-6607747 GCA_028566375.1 Leptodoras nelsoni
TATATATAATTGTATCATTTCAATACTGCATAACCTTCTCTCCCTCACTCTCCCCCTATAATATTTTTATATAAATTTTCGTGGTCTCCTCTGATTAGGGTTCATTCATGGGATTTCCCTTGTTTTCATGGCATGACTGCGAGTGTTTTAAAAAGCATGTTAAAGGGGGTTAAGGGACTTCAGGCTGCCTGTTCCCTCCCCCACTCATACACATTTCACAATAAACAATTTCCATGCACATTTGAGCTTATAGCATACTTAGCCGACTAAAGGCTCCCAGCAATCATAGTTCATATGTAGCCTACATGAGCTATGACGACATGCTTACGTAGCTGAAATGAAATTAACTGCTCAACACAAAGTATGCCCAAATACATTTTAATGAATATTTCATCATTCAGAAAAGAAAGGAAAGTGCTTCGAAATCCACGTTTCAAGTTTTTTTCGATTTGAGTGCATGTATTCTACACAACAAAGTGATACGAAAAAACATGAAAAATCACAAAAATAAATATGCGTTTCTATAAACAACCAGTGACTTCAAAGTTTTTTTTTAAAAATGTACTTGTCAAAACCTGACCTCAAGTATTGTACGAAAAGTACTCAGACAGAAGGATGATATCGACGATATGTCCATGTCTAGGCCTTTATGTGGTTCAAGCTACATGGGCTCACGCGCTCTTTTTGCTTTAAGAAACCTAAAACATTACGATTGATCGCGTCTGTATTACATTCTGCTTTGAATTTGGTGAAACTGAAATTCACAGTGCACTTTGACACGGACTTTTATTCTTTGCCAAAGGCCTAACAAACAACCGCACAGACTGCATTAGAGTAATCAAAAATAGTTTCTTTTTAAAAAAAAGAAAGAAAAGAGCGTCTTATCGCATTTGCAATTCCATGAATAGGCCTTCATTAGCCTAACACAAACCTACTGAAATGCAGCACCCAATGACCTATTACAGCGCTCTGTATATGTGTGTGTGTGTGTGTGTGTGTCAGTGTGTGTGTGTTCTCAGCACGTTGTCGACTTGTTATACCTACAGTTATTGGCACTGTGTATATCTATTTTCTTAAGAAACTCAGAATGCATGATTAAAATCAGATGGCCATCCGCATTTTGGCTGCTTGCAATCCTTTGTGTGTTACTCTTCCAAAGCCTGCTTAGTGAGCAAACTCTGCATTTGCTCAATGTAAACACGTACGCTAAAATACTTCACAGTACATTCACAAGCATTTCTACGGGACAGAAGAGCACCAAGTTCATACTTGAGTTTTGCACTTGAGAATTTCTTTGATATGAAACGCTTCTTTAGTGGCTCAAGGCAGTTCGTCAGAATTCTTGCATCATGAACAACAATTATAAATAATTATGCAATGTTGGCTAGTTGCAGTAACTTCCTTCTTTTTCACATTATTATGTCTGCATGAACACAACACTGTGTTTAAAGCTGTGTTTGTTAAAAAAAACGAATTTGCCACCAAAAAAAGTCAAAATCCATTGTAGCTAAACCCAGCAAAAACAGCACCCAATAACTAGGCCAACTGGGCCTAATAAAATTAATTACTCGGGCTAATTAAAATCTCACAAATAAGTTACGTTGCAACTTAATTCATGTCCAGATTTAAAGAATTCTCATTTTACAAATATATATATTACCAGCCTATTAGGGAGGATTATAGCATTGTAACAATGCATAGTCAAATCTGTGCTTCAGCTCCTACCATAGACTATCAATGCCTTAATCACATCGATTTGGAGTTTTTCCCTCTTCTTAACTTCGTGCAAATCCAAACAGCTCCTGATTGTCAGTCGTCCAGGGCCTTTCTGTTATTGTTGTGGTGTGTGTATGTGTGTGTGTTGGGGGAACGGAGCAGTATGGGATGGGGGTCTGGACCAACTTGGGCTTCAGCCCTTGAATAAATACGTAAACCCGGTCCAACGTAGAAACCTACAATGAGTTTTAGAGTCCTGTTATTGGGAACGTGTGGGAAAATATTTGGGATCTGCAACTATTAAAAAAACAACAACAACAACAACCGTGAGAGATGATTTAAATAGTCACAGCCAAGTTTCCTGGCAAAAATGTATAGGTCTATTCCAAAACGCCATTCGGGGGCTATGCAGTCTGATATTCCAACAGGTCGCAGTAAAAATCCACAAGATGTTCTTTGTTATCGTTAATGAAAATATTAAAAACATCCACAGTGTTCCGTAAAGCAGAGTGAAAAAAATTCTGGGCTTCTGTGGCACGTGATGAAGGAGCAGGCCTCCTGCATGCTCACCGAAACAAAAAAAACCATTTATAATAATTGTCAGTGCCTTAAGACTTAATAGTAAAAGTCCTCACAAATATTGGCTTATGTTGTTGTTTTCCTGAATCTCTGGTTTAGGTGAGGAGGTATAACAGAAGTGCCGAGCTGCCATGTCCACACCGGATGAGAAGGATGAGGCACCTGGTTAGTCCTGAAAGAGGTTAAAGAGTAAGCAGGACTCAAATCTCCATCACTACCGATGATCAGAGACGGAGGGCACGGAAAATTCGCCATGAAGTTAAAAGTTGGTTTCAAAGAAGATGCATGTTGGGCAGCTCGTTTGCTTACACATTTGCCAGCAGGTCTGGGACTCCTGTCCACTTTCGCATTTGTCTTAACTATATTTTCTGTCCTTTTCACACAAACTGGAGTCCGGTAGCTTTTCCTGACCCTTGCACCGTTTTTGTAATCCCCTTGAGTGTTTAAAGTGCTGCTTGGTTCCTGTTTAGAAGGAGGGGGAAATGTTTCTCTGCCATCTTTACCACGATCTGTTTCTGCCATATCAGCACTGACACACAAACCGTCTGCATCGTTTTCATCATATTTATCTTTGCATTGGTGAGCATGTTCTTGGGTTGCATATTCATACTCATCAAAAGTATCCTCCACTTTGATTTTCACGTGGTGTAGTTTCGTGTCTCCTGTAGTGTCCTGTAAGTTTGGGATTGTAGTGAATTCCTCGGTCTCGGTCTTTACTGTTCTGAGAGGTGATGGTTGCTTGAGGCAGATGACTGTTTTTGCATCTTTTTTGGAATTTGCACCTTCCGAAAAATTGCTATCATGAGCCCTAGAAATGCCAGTGTCTTTGTCCTGATTGCAGTGCGATAATGTGGCTTGGTATCCTGATGCTCTTTGTTGGGGAAACACCTTTCCATCTGCGCAGGATGTAAAACTTACATATTTATGTCTACCACTTACAAGCTCGGTTGTCTTTGGCTCGTTTGAAAAGTCTACCGTTTGTGGAGCCACGACTCTTTTCAAGCCTGGGAGACAATTCCCAACCGTGCACACATTTTTCCCACAGTCCCACTCATCACACTCCTTGCGCCTGTGCTTCCAGTCGGTAATATCCAAAGTCGGTTTTTTTCTCGCTTTCTCACAGTCCAAAGCTGCAGCACTTACATGCACACCTCCATTTTTGGGTTGAAAATTAGACCTGTAATGGAAAGTAGGCTGCAAAACCAGAGGCGCTT
Organism: Leptodoras nelsoni; assembly: GCA_028566375.1. Classification (NCBI taxonomy): domain Eukaryota; kingdom Metazoa; phylum Chordata; class Actinopteri; order Siluriformes; family Doradidae; genus Leptodoras; species Leptodoras nelsoni. The sequence continues at coordinate 6,601,257 of JAOVVG010000027.1, forward strand.
TTGCATTAAGGCTTGTGAAGCGCGCACGCCGGAATCTGATGCTTTGCACCGAGACGCGACTGGACACGGAGCTGGAATCGGACTGAGACGAGCTTTCTCCATCGCTGCTTTCTTCTGAAGAACCGGAAAAAGAGTCTTCCTCCTCGTCGTCTGTAGTGGCAGAGTTAGTGGAGCTACTGGTGCTACTGCTGGTAGACAAACTTGAGCCAAAGTCCGAGTCGTTGGCGGAGCTGCACTCGGTGTCGCTACTGCAGCTTTCCTGAAAATGCCGGGACTCCAGGTAGAGCTGATGATCCGGGTGAAAATGGCTCAAAGATCCGTTAGCCAGACATGCTTTTGGTTTGCAGCACTTAGGAACGAGCAAAACCTTCCGGCAGTGTCGTTTTCTGCTCCCGAATTGTCTCTCGCACCTCCTTTTCCTTTTGTAAAGCAGCCCCGAGTCGGACGGAGCCGAAATGGCGGACACAGCCGGCTTTCGCTTTACGACCTCGCCGCCTCGAAAAAACGAGCGTTTCTCATTAATCTCCACACATTTCCCAGGTATTTGCACAGTTTCATAGTTTCGTAAGGCTCTGCATGCGGTCGGTGTTACTGGTTGAAAGTTCTGGTAGATGGATTTGCTGTAAATTTGAGGTAGATTGGACGAGAGCTCCGGTCTGACAGCTTTGTTTCGAAGAGCCAGAGTCGGCGACACTCCGCGAAAACTCAGCCAAAGTTTCTTTTTCCAAAAGCCGTTTCTGCTGTCGTGGGAATGTTCTGCACCTCGGATGTGTTCCTCTGCTTTTGTCTTCGTTCTTCTTTTGTTGGATTTCAGCACGCGCTCCGTTTTGCAGGAGAAATAGAGAGCCTCCACGTCCTCTCTGGAGATCAGAGTGCATTTGGCTGCGTGGAAAGCCACCGAGTTTATTGCTTTGAGCTTTCGCAGCTCCTCCAGGTCACAGTGATGCTTTTTCACGTTCAGGTGATCCATCCGTTTGTGCACGGTAGTCCGTGGGATGTTTTTTAAGAGGTCGGTAAAGACCTGCGAGAGGGCAAACATCTGCTTGCCTTTAATGACCAGATACCCGAGCTTTACACCCTGCATTTCCTCGAAGCCAAACTCCAAGTCTCCCATTTTCCTTATTGTGTTGTTACGAATCCCAGCATTGATGCTCCTCTGCTACTGCAGTTGCTTTATCACAAGGCATCACTGCTGATCAGTTCGACGTGGACCACGAATATGTCCACACTGAGGAAAAAAAGTTTGAAATAGACAAGAAAAATCTAAAAATAGAGAAGGAACAGTCCTGGAATAATTTAAAACAGCATGTCCATTCGGTTAGGCGCAACATGATGGATATATGAGATGTTGCATGCAGCTCTTATATACCTGCAGTCCCTTCAGCTCTTTCCTTCCCCATGAAGAGAAGAGGGATGGTGAAACGGATAAAGGGAGAGAGAGAGAGAGAGAGAGAGAGAGAGAGAGAGAGAGACGAATAAAAGCCCCCAAAATGCAACTGCTGTTCCCTGTGCTGGTTTAAGCCACAAATAAACTGACAGCGGGAAGTGAGCAAGTTGGGAGACACCTTCATCAATTAAAGCCTCCCAAAGTCGACGCTGATTGGACGATTCTGACAGGTGATGCAATAAAAATGGATAATTCCACCACGCGCACCCCCCTCCGAGTAATTACCATACTACTATTACACTGTAAACAGTCTACAGTCTACACAACCAGGACGGCATTATTATTATTATTATTATTATTATTATTATTGTTATTATTGATTCACATAAACACGCAAATCACCGACTTGTTTTGTAAAACAGCAGACGTTTTTGCGAATTGAGGTTTAAGATGATGTAAAACACGAAGCTGTTGAAAGCCTGTCTCCTGTTACTCGGTTAAAAAGCTGTTTGGACTTCGACACGTGGTTTGTAATTTTAAATATTAGCAGGAGAATGTCTAAAGTCGCACTGAACTTCGTTGTTAAGATCGCTAACATCTTTTTTTAAGGGGTGCGGGGTGTTTTGGGGAGGGGGGCTTTGTGGAAAACGCGTTCTCTCTATATATGGTGTGTATGTGTGTGTGTGTGTGTGTGTGTGTGTGTGTGTGTGTGTAAGAGACAGAGAGAGAGAGAGAGAGAGAGAGAGAGAGAGAACATGCCCATATTGTTCAGAACCAAAATCTAAATAGCTAAACGACCTGAAAGCAAGTGTGAAGTATGCAATAAGTATGAAGGGGTTCTTCTAACAGAAAGATGAAATGTCTAGACGTTAAAGGCGTCACTGATGTGTGGGTGCTGTGCAGGAAGTGATTCGATAGTTGGCTTTCTTTAGGTTATGGTCTATAATGACGATTAGTGTAAAAACTTAAAATACATTTGGGGTCCAGTTTCAGCTTGGAGTGAGAAAGTCATGACTATTTCAATCAAAGGAAAAAAGAACACGAGAAAGCTGAGATCCTCAGTGTGTGTGTGTGTGCGCGCGCGTGTGTGTGTGCGTGTGTGTGTGTGAGAGAGAGAGTACACGTGTATTCTGTGTGTGGATGAGTGACACTGAGAGAAAATGTTCATATATACTTTTTAATTAATGTTTTCATATATTGACTCTTCTCCAATGTGTGTGTGTGTGTGTGTGTGTGTGTGTGTGGGCGCGCGCACAATTCCCTCTTCCTCTTTTTTGGGTGTGTACTTACAAAGAGAGAGAGAGAGAGAGATCAATAACTCCATACTGCATTCTTCTGTGAGTCTTATTCAGTATTAAAAGCAACTCTTCATTCATTCATTCATTCATTCATTCATTCATTCATTCATGTCCGAATTTCATTTAGCGGGTACTTTCTGGAAAAAAAATCTATGAAGAATTGCAGCATTAGGTGTTATTTTGGGCAATTAATTAATGATTGCTTGTTCATTGGCGTGAGTGAATTCAGCTATTTATATGCAAATAACGTAACGCATTTTAAAGGTCTTAAAAAAAAAGAAACCTTAAAGATCACAGTCCTGTCTTCTTTATTTTAAAATACAGTCTAAATAAAAGCTTTTTAAAAATAGCAGACTGCTTTTAATTTCATAACGTGTCGGGATAGTATTTTTTTATTAAAGGTCTTATTTACTTAAGGTATTATTATTATTATTATTGGAAATTTTATGAGCAATAAAAATATACTTATTATTATTAAAGTCAATAAGACGCCCTACACAATAACGGCTTATTACGCACCTAACGTAGCCTATTTGTTCTGAGTTAAACAGAGTCAAAGCAAAAAGGAAGTTTTTCCTTACAGCGTCCTTCAGTGTTGTCTATATTTTCTAGTTCTGCGAATTCTTTTTAAGCCTGAAAATCTCCAAGCCCACGTGGCTACAGTAAATAGTGTAATACATCAGTAGTGTAAGCAACAGCCGGCTATACAGATGTGCACACAAAACCCATTAAGCGTGTAGCCTATACTCATAAAGCGCAAACCAGTGTTTCTTTAGACCTTGACTGAATTCAAAGGGTAAAATCAGAGGTCAAAGGTCATAGAAGAGCCTAGGCCTTATAAGCATAACGCAGTATATATGGCAGACTACCAGTATTTCAGTGCTTCACTGAATTACTTTTAGCACTGTAATACAAAAGTAGTCAAAAATTCTAGGCTTATTTTGATATACATTACCAGTCAATACTATTTTATAGGAATGGAGTCGTAAGAAAGTCATTGACCCCGCCCCTTATCCTAACTGTAACCCCTGGCTTTTTTTTTTTGAGACGTCGGAAATTGTTCAAATTTCCAATTATGAGATTCTTTTGAAGAACTGCATGCGTTTAATTTGCTTTTAGGAATATTTTTTAAACTTGCGTGTATTAAATTTGGCTCACTGTTGTTGTTTTTTTATTAAATAAATATATATAGATATAAATTATTATTATTATTATTATTATTATTATTATTATTATTATTATTATTATCACCAGACCTACACTACTCAGGAAATACTTCCCCTAGACTCAGATTATATTGCACAGGCAATGCAAGACACAACAGAAAAACTCATTCTGAATTTCAGAGTTCCTTAGACGTGACATGAATGATAAAGGAAGGTTGATCTTCGCCTCCGTGTGTGTGTGTGTGTGTGTGTGTTTTGGTTTCGCTGTTCTCATGCAAAACGCTCCTTATAAATTCAGAATAAAAATCTCAAGCATTAATATTAATGCAATTAACACACCAACACACACACATATATATTTGATATACATGACTATACTAAAAAATCAACAAACAAAAGAAATGAAAGTGTCAGTGCAATAAAGCGTCAAAAGCTTGCTCCTTGCAGCAGTGTAACAGAACAGGAAGCCTATCGCAGGCGGCCACCGGGATAACAGATAAGGTCTTTATTCAAAGCCTCTTTACATTACGAAGGCGTTGTGAGCAGTGACGTCATACGCCACCTACTCCTAAAACAATAGCTTATTAAACCTGCGCTGGACAAAATGGCATCTTTTTTGCACTAATGGCTCGCTTTGACCCAGATGCAGCACACCGCTTTATTAAATAAGAAACGGAACATAAACTCGTTCTACTTCCGAGTAAAATGCAAGCTATTTTCCCTTTTCAATTTTCCCCCATTTTGCAGTGCCTCTTTCTCTATCTCTCTCTTTTTTTAAGAGAGGTTTGTGTTCATCTAAGCACTTATTTTTGCTAACAGGAATATGACCGATGAATTTGGTGCTTGATTGGAAATGATTTAAACAGCTCGCGCGCTGAAATGAAAAGCCATCTACAGCAGTGCAATCACAGAAATCTAAATGTACAACACTCACTTTTTCCATTCAAGAGCACTGAGAGCGATTCAGCCCCAAACACACGGTGCCACATGGAGCCTAAAAAACGTGTGCTAGTCGTGTTGTTTACGCTCAGGTCTGTGGGCCACGTTTACTTAAAGCGTTCACTAATTAAAACAAGTTATTAATGTATAAGTGTTTCCCTGTTGTTAATTACCCAGAAGGAAGTGAAATTTACTGCTTGGACTCTCGGTTTTAGTCTGCATGAAGGGAAATGAGACACGGTGAACCCACACACACACACACACACACACGAAGTGGGGGGTCCGCAGTGCTCTCCACTGCAGCTCGAGGAAAAACACGACGGGTTTTCCGGCAAATGCAAAAAAGAGTAAAAACGCTTAGAAACGTGTTCTCGTATTGAACCCTGCTCATTATTTAACATCGCCAGAGGTGAGAGCGCAGTTTTTTTAAAGAGCCCGTGAACATAAAGTTTGAAGAAGAAGATTGCGAGATTAGATGGATTTCTGTGGTAAGATCCCACAACAACAACAACAAAAAAAAAGTCGAACAAAGGAAAAGCAGACATTTTTCCATCTCTGCTTCCCTCCAGTCTTATTCCCCCTTTCCCTCAAATATACCCAAACTAGCATCCAAAACACACACTCAGTGCTTCTTTTTTTCCCGTTTTTCCCCCAAACACCTACTGAGAACGTTTTCAAGCACGAAATTCAAAACAGCAATGCTGAACTCAACACACCGATTACTCCCTGAAACGCAGACGCCCAGACAGAATCTATGACGACATAGATTCTTATGACGAGGTCTTAATCGTGTTTTTTATTTTTATTTTTTTATGTAAAAACAGTCCTCATAGATGGCACCACCATTTATTTATTTCGGAAATATTTCCCCCCAGTGTCTTTAGCTATCCAGAAAGCATCAGCTCTGGATTAATAAAACAAGGTGAACTTCACACGTGTGTGTGTGCGCGCGCTGAAGGGAGCTCAGTGTAACGTGTGGGTGTATTTTGATTATAAAAATAACCTGGAGGTTTATGATATAAACCTGCTTCTGGGGTAACACTCCAACCCGGAGTTAAATACGCAACGTGTATTCGCATAAAAAAGCATAACATTTGTAGCTATAAGTTGCATAACATGAAAGCGCGTGCACTTTATTATTTTTTTAAATGTCCTACTACTTTTTTCCTTCTTCCCCTTTCTATATTTCCCCCATATAGCTATCAACAATCCCGTGCAACCCGTTTCCTTTTTCCCAGGATCAAGCATTGATTATTTGCAACTTGAAGCCTCCTTGAGTGTGTGTGTATGAGAGAGACAGAGAGAGAGAGAGAGAGAGACGGTTGGGGGTGGGCGGCGGTAACCTTTCACCCTGCCATGTCGTGTGTTACTTCTATTGTGTGTATGTGTGCTTGCAAGCGCGCGAGCGCCCCTACGTTACCCACAAGTCTTTGCGTAAAAGCCGAGCTCGTGCCATAGGCAAATTCCCCCCTTCCCCACCCCTCCTCATGCGCCTCTGAGACCCTCTGTGGTGCTTCCCGAATTCTGCAGCTAAGAGGGGGGAAAAACACACCCAACACGTAACGCACCGGGTTTTGTGTCTTTTAACCCGTAGTATGATTTAATGATCAGCTGGATTTTGATCATTTTCACTGCATAATTTGAAAACACAGAGGTGAGAAAACATCCCACAACAAATCAGACAGAGAGAGAGGTGGGTTT
>JAOVVG010000027.1:6732564-6760238 GCA_028566375.1 Leptodoras nelsoni
TCCGCAATGGAGTTATATGTTCACATATAAGTTAAGAAGAGAATTAAAGAATCAGGCCCGTATTTAAGTGCAAGAATGGAACCGTTGTGATTGCTGGGTAGAGCACGTGGTCCCACGTGGATGTTCTAGTTATCGGTGAAATAGAAATGAGTTTTGATTAATCGTTTAAACAGCATTGAGGCGAGGTATAGCGCACTCGGTTAACGGAAGGGAAGTTTTAACTAGTATTAATTAACCGCCTCAGCACAACGGCTTCCGTCTCTGCGTACAGAAATAATTTGGATTTTGTCCGACAGAGGGCAGAAACAGTTATTTTGTTAAAACGCATACCTAATAGCACCCACCCCAACCCTATAACACGAGTACGACATAGAGAGAGAGAGAGAGAGAGAGAGAGAGAGAGAGAGGTGTTTAAGGGAGAACAAAGCCTCACGCTCTGAATACAGTAAAACGTGCAAGAAGAAACTTCATTCAGTCCGTCAACGGGTCGCTTACTTAGCTATTGAAGTAAAATTGAAGTAAAGCTAAAACTGAAGCATGGAAGAAGTGAATAGTTCTTTTGTCTAATCTCACGCTAATTTAACGCATTTAACGAGCGATTTGGCTGGATATGGCAATAAAAGCTACAGACCCTGGCTGGCCCCGCCCCCCCATAGTAACCTTAATCATCTATAAATGTAGTCTACATTTAGTTTAGCCAGTGTAGGTATTTACAGATTTGTAATAGCGAGACCAATGTCAGACTTGTAAACCCCCCCCCCGCCTTCGCGAAATAAATATATTATAATAATAAAATATAATATTTTTTAGTCAAAGCATTTAGAAAATCTCCAGAGAAAGCAATTATTTTAAAGAAAATGGCAGAGGAAAGGAAAACATGAAGGCCCATATCCAGCGGATACCCCTTTTTCCAATTTTCCATTTTATAGCCTACACATCAACCATGCGGTAAATGACTATTATTGTAATAAAATCATATTTGACTCAATGAGGGCACTGCATAAACAATTTAATAAACATTTATCTAATCAGTTTCGTGCATTACAAGAAAGAGCCAATGAAAGAGCATGCTTCATTATTTAATGGCAGTGCGCGATGACCTGCTGCTCTGTGCACTGAACTGCTGCTGCTGGAGGCTCAATTAGGAGAAAAACGCGAACATTTTAACATCATACTTTTTCGTTACTCGCCCCTATTCCTATTAAAAAAAGTTGGAAACTAAGAAGTATAGGTCTATTGTGAAGCTATGCGCTATTATGAAATGTAACAAAACTGGCCAGACAGGTCTGTACTTAAGGAAAATAAACACTAGACGACACTTGTAATTAGTCATTATTTCAACATTGTAAAACTTTACTCCATATTTTGCATTAAAGCAATTCTGTGTAAAAAATGTTGTGTTCTGACACGTTCATAAAAATGGCAACTGTCATAAGTGGCAGTTATTAATCTTTAAAAATATGTGGCATTAATTTATTTTGTGGAAGAAACTCTGTATGAGATGGGCTGCATGATACAGTACAGCGTAATGCCATGTAGCTTTCAGATGAACATTTTAAAATTAAAGATTATCGTTAACTTATTGATGAATGAGTACACGTCATGATCTCATCTAATCGTATCCTATCTTAAATCCGAGTGCTGGTACAGTGGTATTTCAAGTGGGTTTCCTCCCGGTTCTCTGATTTCACAGGAACTCCCCAAAACGCCCAATGTGGACTGGTTAAGATAAAATTGCCTCTAAGTGTTAAATATTGTGTTCAGGATTTTCCAGGGATATATCCACAGCGACACGTATTTTATTCATTCTCATTAATCTAACGATCCAATCTATCGTTCAAATATTTATAAATATATAATAATATTATATAGCCTAATTCGATATGGCAGTGGAACAGTAATAATACATTTCCGTTTACATGCAATAATATGGCATGTTTGTGCCCATTCCGTTTGCATATCTGTTGCTGTGTTGCTGTATCTCAGATTATGAGATAGATTACAGAGATGTAGAGATTTAGACGTAGATTATGGTGTAGTTGTAAAATCTTAATCCACTGCATTTAACGTTGTGCACCTGCCTCTCTAAGGGCCTCTTCTTCTGTAAGGTCCAAATGTGTTTTTAAAAGCGGGGGTGGGGTTGTCTAAACAGATGAACAATTAGACTACGTGGTTATTTCAAGGAAAACAGCACAAGATTTACAGCACAATAAGTCTGGGCTGCAAAGAAAATGTAATCCATATGATTTTTGCCCCCCCCCCCACTCTTATATTTTAATGTCTGGGAGTCTATATAATTATATAATTATATTATATAATTATAAATATAACAAGAGATAGTTCAGATAATTATGACAGATAATATCATTTCTATACATGCCTACTTCACTGCTGTTAGTTTCTCGGAATGCATGCCACTCTGACCAAGAGAAAACTTTTATAACCTACTGTAGATAACTGACTGTAAACTGATAGCATGGATCGATGGATGAAAGAATGAATGAATGAATTAATAAAACGACATTACTAAGTAGTTCAGTATTAAATAAATTTAACCCCCCCATTACAAAAGATATTAGTATGAAACTTTATAAATGTTTGAAATATTCTCTCCTAATTTCTCCTGTTTTAAAACAACCAAAGGAAAAGGTGATATAGTAGCTTATTATTGATCTGGTGAATGTATTATGGCTTTATGATGATTAAGAGTCTATAAATCAGGTGTGTGTTTTCCTGCCCCTATAGTAAAGCAACACACTGAAGACGCAAAAGGTTGATTTGAAACAGCCCCCCAGAGTCGGTCATTCACTTGTTGTTAAACATTTGCTGTTGTAACAACTGACTAATAAAGTGTAAAAACACAAAACCCACAAATTATGAATAGAGATTGATAAGGACAGACTTAAACAGCATTTGTTACATCCATTTTGTGCAATAACAATGTGGGGTCGGAAACAAAATGGCGGCCGGTTCTCCTGCGCGTCACCTGCAACACCATCACATCCTCACCATCTCAAATTCCTAATAATCCCCAGTGATATTTAATAAAGTCTAAAATATCACTGAGTTGGCCAAGTCAAATGAAAATTTGATTGAAATGCAATCAAATGAGATTACTATTAACCTTTATAGCACGTAACATTGGGCTGTGAATATTGGTCTCTATGATAAAACTGATGAAGTGAAAATGTTACAAAAGCAGTTTCATTGTTCTTCAAACTAATCTGACATTCCTTCACCGAAATATTCTTATAAAAGCCCAAGTAAGCTATTTCGTTACCTTTAAAAACGATTAGTTTTTCTGTAAGATGAATCATTTTTGGGGAATAAAAGCATCGAATAGTCCAAACGAACAGCTATGTCTTTTCTTGAACAACAGAACAAATAATCACTCTCAGATAAACAACACTGGAAGAATTCACTACTTGTAGGAAATGGTGAGACTATCTGTAAAAGCTGCTTTAAGTTGGCTTTTAAATCCGTATATCTTTAAAAAAAAAAATGTTTTCTTTTCTTCATGTGGTGAGAATCCAGCTGTGTGTTTCAGCTTGAATATGGCACATCATGCATATTCTACAGCCCGCACCATTTGACACAAGCCTGAAACGTTCATCCATCCAAGCAGGTTTAAAATAATAAAGGCATTTGTTGCTTTGCAAAGCGTGAATCTGGCAACAAGTAACACTGGCGCGTATCAAGAGCTGAATTTTACATCTAAATGGCAGAAATGCAGTCAAGACCTAAAAGTCTTTTCTGTAACCCGAATGTTTAATCAGACAGCTCGTGAGTGAGATTGGTGAGATCCCTGGCACTGATTAGGCTATACGATGAAACAACAGGTTACTTTTAATTCTTTAATTAATTTAAGACAATCAGTATAATACAAATACAAACTATACTAACCCTTTTATAAAAGTATGAGGACGTTGCACCGTGAATAAGAGCAAAAGGGACCTCAGAACTTCTCCAACTCGGCAAAGAGGGGGACTAGCTCCAGTGTTGCAGAGAGAAAAAGGTCATCTGTTTCTTACACAAGAAGAAAAGAGAGAACAAGCAAGGGAAATGGTACTTGTGGAGAAGAATACCCGTCTACATGCCAGTTCTTTATTTTTTTTTATTTTTTTTATCATGCAATGCATTCACTGATCCTTCTTGGTCCAAGAAAGAACAGCATGGATCAGAGGCAGAGACGGCTCATATAAACAAACAAACAAATTATATATAAATAGCTAAATAAATTAATAAATAAACAAGTAAAAATAAAACAAAACAATATAAAATAAAATAAACATAATAGTGAAATACTCAAATATCCTCAAATAATCTATCCAGTGCTAAACAAAGATTTTTTCCCATTTTATACTTGTTCTGTATGCAGACAGAATTTCAATAGTAAAATATATAATCTATATCTTGACATATATTTTAATGTTTGGGATTCTATATAATTCTAGTCACAATGTAACCTACAACAAGAGATACTATGGGTCATACAAAGTGGAGTCTGGATTCTGGTTTGCCACCTCTACATTTAATTATATAGTTTATATTTAGGGATGAAAACCTTTACATGTGTAACCTGGATACAAAAGGCTGGATACTTTGCATTTCCGCCGTTACACCTGCAACACCTGGGATTGTTTATAGTCCATACCCTGGAGTTCGTTTTGTTTTGCGTGTGGTGGAATTTTAAACATCATACAAGCACGTGCGCTATTACGTCACACCGGAATAATAATGAACTAATATTTGTTTTGACAAAAATCGTGTGAAGTACAATAATTACAGCACTGCGCGGTTTAATTCTAAAATCAGATGGTGTTTATTGATTTTTCCATAACAGCACGGGTCTACTGTTAGGCTACTCTCATGCCTGTAAACAGCTCATTCACAGGGATGTATGGCAGACGCGCCACATAGTCTAATAAGTCTAATAATAAACAAATTAATGAATTTGTTTAATGTTAATTAAGATTATAATAGTGGATATGGTGAAGTTTTCGGATAGGTGACGTTTTATTATGGAAGGCGTATGACGTCAGTGCTTTGTCGGCAAGTTTACGATCACGGGAGTTACTGTTATTCTTACATTACATCAGATAACCAGCATCTCTTTTTTTCTCCATGTAGAATTTAAAGAGACTAAAAAAACGCAGCGTGCCAAGATACAGAGAAACCAGAAAGCCATGCTCCTGTGTGTAGAAGACACAAGTCTCACCTTTATTAACATTAAAAGATTATAGATTGCGACGTATTGCCGCGCATTTTTTTCAAACCGGTAAATCGCTGTGGTATAAGATTTAAAAAAACTAATCATAATACTAAATTTAAATTTTAGGCTATTTGAATGGGTACTTCCCTGTACGACTCGGGTTGGGAAACATAACAACATATTGCATGAATGAAAGAGGAGAAGGCTGCGAACAGCGTCAACAGCGGCCACTGTTCCGCAGCCTAGCAGTTCATTTCGTCTGTATCCTTATTTATAGATGGAAATGCTTGTTACTAAAGAGTGGTTCTAAAAATAAAAGCTATAATAATAATAATAATAATAATAAGAAGAAGAAGAAGAAGAAGAAGAAATATTATTTTTCGTCAAAATGTTTATTTGGGCTATCAAAGTTCGCGGATGTCTACAACCAACAAAACTCTATCAAAGTTAAAATGCCTGATTTAAGTATTGTTAACTGAAATATACAGTCTTCTACAAAATGCAATACATTAGACCTAGCCTATATGTAAACGTGGGCAAATGTTTTTGGGTAGGCATTTGAGCCATGGCTTTGAATCCTAAACTTTCCATTCATAAAACAGTAAATAAAACAATATTAACACTGTGAGTTGTTCAGGTGTCCAGTGACCAGTCAGAAATGCCAATAACCAAGTGTTTAGTAATAAATAGCCTATAACAACTTTGATAATGATGGGTTGGTATTTTGTATTTTTCCATAACTACAATAAGAAAAAGAGTCACAATCAGAAATGAGAAAGGCTTTAAGTAGAGGTAAAGTAAAGTGAAGTAAAGTAGGCTTTAAGAAGACTACATGCTGAGTCATTACTGAACAGTTTGTGGCCAAGCTCATAAGCTAACAAATCACCTTAGGATGCTGATAGTAGGCCTAGGATCTGCAGTAGGCCTAGGCCTACTTACTATGATACGATCTCCGATTAGATTAGTAACAATGGTGATTCATTACATTACTAATTCACTACATTACTTATGTTATGAGTAATGGCTGACAAGTAAGCCTAATTTTAGTGACTGTGTAAATCTAAACATAAATATTGGATATAAGGGGACAACACTCAAAACCATGTTTCCTTTCTTAAAGATGTATGAAACTGAGAACACTTTATCACTCCGTGTTTGTATATTTGACAGTAAAATCTGGATTTGCATATGAAGCTGGATCTGAACCATGTAATTAAGTTTACAGGGATATTCCCCCTTAAGGGATATGTAACTTTGCTGTGAAACTGTTAACCTAGTTTTGCGTGACAATGATATGAAGTATAAACAGAGTCTGAAATTTGTCCAGAGTTTACAATTAATTTCACTTAGTTCTTTAACAAAAAATAAATTTGTTCAAAGGAGTAAATACCCACAGCAGTTTTACATAGTTGTCTGATTACAAAATAAACTAAATGAACCTTGAAGTATAGTCACCCATTATGAATATACAGTATTATAATGATAAGATAGACCAACATGTTATGTTAGTATCAAATATTTTGACTTAACCACCTATAGTAAACATTTATAGTGAAAGCAACGGAGTTAGTCAGAAAACGTAAAATCATTATTACAGTTCAGATTGTATTTATTTATCTTATAATGTTATGTATGATATGTATAAATTATATTAAAATATAATTATATTCTCCATAAACATGTTGAGCTCATTGTCCACTGACTTAACTATTCCCACATCATAACTATGATGTTCTACAAAACAACAAGCCTTTCTACGTTGTTTTTCTGACTGCTGACAATTTGTACACGTGCCATGAAATCTGTTCTTCATGAAATATAGGCCTATTGTTTACTTCTTGAAAAGACAGCGAAAGCTTTTCGGTGTATACATTTAATTCACTGTTGCCAGTGTAGTCCATAGCGACAATAAAACCAAAACTTGAATAAATCTAAAGCTTATTATGGGAAAAACAGGTGAGTGTGTACTTTACCCTAGTGAAGCGTTTCCCCCAATCTACTCTACATGTGAGACGCGTTGGAATCTTTGGTAGTAGCGTAAACAAAGAGTGTCGTAGACAAATATTTGAGGATTTGAATGAAACAGTGTGCGTATAAGACAAGTGCAAAACAGTCAAAAGGAGTGAACACAATGAGCAGTACAGGTCACATGCCTCACAGGCCAGCAGGAGTATTAGAGTAAAAGTCGGTACACGGTTAATTGGACAGGCTATCCGAGCTGCAGGAAACAGTAATACCAATTGTTATAGACCTCAGAGTACTTCCGCCTGCCGCCCAGAATTCCCAGTATATTCGATGGATCCACAGCGACCCTGACCACTGACCTATATAAAGTGCTTACTGAAGGTGAATGAATAGCAATGAGTAAATGTTATAATAAAAAAAAAAAACAACCAATATATATATATATATATATAGTGTAAAACCTGGTTCATAATCATTCTACTAGTTCATTCATCTGCAAAGTTGTGGCCGGTTAAACTTGTTAGAAGTTACAGCTTTTCCTACGACTTAATGTGAAAACGCATCTGACGTCACGTTGGCATGACAAAGACGTCACATAGAATTTATTAGGCTACAAAGGCTTTATTTTAATCCTTTTGACAAAGTCTGTTCAGCCCGTAAGGCTACGTTTTGGACTTCAACCAGCAAATGTCACTTCACTCGAGATCAATGTAGTCTAAACAGGGGCACCAAATTACCATAGGAATCGAGACAACCTTTGCTCAAGAGAAACGATCCTTGAACGAAAGGCTACTAGCGTTGAATCAGGTAGTATAACCCTAAAAATGTTTTCGGCTGTCCACCTGCATTTCATTTTTAAAATGAGCTCTATAGGCTAATTCATCATGTGTTGGCTTCGTTGCGGATGCAGGGTCAAAGATTCCTGTGTTTTAAGGCTGTTGGTGCAATGATTAACACCGGAAGGTGTGAGAACGGTTTGAGATCCGAATGACCTTAGATTACACCCGTAATCTAGAGCACAGTTTCCCAACAACTCAGGAGTACCCCCTGTTCAGCACATTTGAGTCTTTTCCTTGCTGAAAACACAAAAACACAAAAATGTGCAGGACATGATTTACTCCAGAACCTGTAATGAAAACGTAGAATCCTTAAGGGTGCTTTGGTTGCTCCTCTGGAAGAACCATTAAAGGGGTATTTCCGTGATTAAAAAAAACCCAGACCTCTCAAGTGCCCATGAACCCTTAATTATTCAGTGATCCTTTAAAAAACACTTGAAGAACCACTGAGTGTAGAGGTCACTGTTACTACCTGTTTTTTCGCTCTACTCTTTCGAGATGCATGTTGCATGAACGCAATTTCCAAATCCAATCCTATGCCTTTACATACTTTGAAACATTAGCTTAACAATCGATTTAAACTGCCAATGAGTTAGGCGCGATTTTATAATAGGCTATTTATATATTTATGTGATACGACTAGTCATATATAGGCTCCCTGATAATAACAAATATTACCACTACAATACAATACAATAAAATACGTTTAAGTATTGCATCACTTAGTCTGTTCATGTGAATTGATTTTCCAGTAGTAAACATTTACGACAAAACAGAATTGAATTAGGTCCACTGAATCCTCATCAAACCACAGTCTACTCAAGAGGCCACAAAGTCTCCAGCAGAGACCACTAGGACCTCTGTGGATCCCATTCAAGCGGAAAGGAAAACCATCAAACGTCCCAGTCTCCAGTCACCTGTCAAACCACTGGGAGCCTTTTGTATGAGAATGTGTATCAGAATTAAAATCTACATATACGCTGTTAAATCCAGTCTTTTTTCCACTTAGTCCATTGCTCATAACTGATGGGATCTGGCTTAAACATCATTAGTTTTTGGTGCAGCAGTCAGATGATTGAGCATGCAAAGCTGTTCTGGATTTTGGTATGGTGATTTAGTTGGACTGCATTGACGAAAAGCTGTATATGACCCACACCAGGCACAGCAATACAGCACGACTTGCAATAACGAGAATGCACGAAAGCAACCAAAGTAACAGTGTTCGCACTAGAGTTGCAGTTATACACTAAAGCGTAGGCTAGACTAAGTGTATCCCCTATAAGGGAAGACTTAAACACAGGTTCCCAACCCATTTCACACACATTTCACCCACTGCAGCTCAGGAAATGCTGTTAATTAACCGATTAGCTGTGCCAGGTGTGTTAGAGCAAGGAAACACTAAAGCGCGTGCATGATTGCAGCACTGACACACTACTACCAACTGCAACTACAAACTAAGCCTTTTCCCACGTTATACAGCATGCTCTGATATCCCCCATGATGAGCCACAGGGCTGCACTCACTGTTTTTCTGTTAGATATACGACCCCTTTACGTTTTGTTTATTCTTTTTTTTTTTTTTTACATTCCCGGCTGTAAAATAACGCAGAACCTGCCACAGATCAGCTGACCGGGTCACGTGACCGCGAGGCTCGCTTTCTGTCTCTGCACAAAATGGAGTTGTCAGATTCGGTTGGAAAGGGGCTTCAGACCCTCGCCGATCCAGCTTTCCTGGATTTAAAATCGTTCACCATCTTCACCGAAGCGGCCTTCCGCAGTTTGCTGTCGTTTCCCAGCGGCAGCGTTTTCGGTAAGATCAGCCGACTGCGCCCATTGTACTGGACAACTTCTGCTGGAAACGGGCACACAGCAAAACACGCGTTCTCCTATCCTGTTTGCAAACAACTGTTGTTTTTTTTTTATTCTAGCACTGAGAAAAACGGCTGTAATGTAAACTGTAATGTAATATCAGTGTGAACCGCTTAATGCATCTCTCTTTACTGTCTGTTAGCTTACCGTGCGATTGGCTATGCTAGCATGCTAACATGTAGCCTGTGGCTTGTAGCCTATTCATACATCACAACAACATTATTGACAACACGCAGCCAAACTGGGCGAAATCTATAGTCTGTGCTGTACTGGAGTGCATAGACTGGGCATTCAGTACAATCCGTTAGCTACACGTGTATGTGTAAAGCTGCGTTATAAAGAGCTGATTCAATCTGGATTCATGTTTATGCAGTAAACAAGATCACAGATTCCAAGCCCTGGTCCAAGATAGAGAATCTGTAGCCTGGATGCACTGTAGGTGTCTCAACATCTTAAATACACTGTGAGTCAAGCATCATCTCTGCCTTGCTTTCCTGTAGATTATCCAGAACTGAAAAACATTGATCAAGCTCTCCTGAAACACTGTCACACTGCAGCCACAACCTTTATCCTGGAAGGAGTGAAACAGAATGCAGACAGGTCGACTATATGGTAAGCTAATATTGTTGTTTCTGTGTTTCTGTGCATGAAAATCTACTAAATCTTCTTGTTGTTACAGTTCATGCCTCGAAGACCTCAGGTTTGACAGTGACAGAGCGGATGCGTTTTACACGCTCTATCAGGTGATAACTTCGTCCAAGTGTCTCACAGACTGAGCGATGTTGTAAACAAACTTTCCTAATGCTGCTTTTTTTATTTTACATTTAGAAAAACAAAACAAACTTGGAAAAACTGTTGTCAAGGTAAGCCAGCTAGGGTTTCGCTTTATACGTTTCCATGGTGCATTGAACATGAATAGAGAAAATGAATAACTGTCAATTAATGTTTATAGATATGAATGAGAGTATATATGAGCTGACCAGACTTATTTGATAAAAGCATTTTTGTATATTTTAATAAGAAAATGCAGTCTGCTGGACATCATACAGGGATCTGGTCTGCTATAACACTTGTTGTCTAATTGTTATGTAAATTTTAGTTTTGCAGGTTTTTGGTAATAAGCTGTGTTCATTTTATATGCAAAACGTATCTCGTGCTTTATGTTCCATGCTCTTGCTGTAGCCTGTTCCACACACTGCTAAAGACAAGGTTGCATCACCTTTATAGCTGTTTAAAGGCTTATGTCACGTGTTTGTACAAGCATTTGCTCAATAGAATAGAAGCATTTGCTCAACAGTAATTAATTATAACATGAGCTTTTGTCATGTTTTTTTTAAGCATTGATAGGTGCCCCCCTCACATAACAGATGTTTCCTGGCGATTAGATTACTGCATAAAGGTAAGATGCCTGGTTTTTGAAGACACAAAAGACATAACTTGTACTGAATGACAAACTAAATGATGCATATTGCTTCTATTAGAACAGCCACGTGCATAAGGTCAATCAGCCATCATATCTGCTTTCTTTCAAAACTGAGGTATGTGTCTAGGTCACATCCAAACACACATTTACATTTTTTTTGGCTTCTATACGGAAAGCAGAATTAAATGTAAGCAATGATCTGCACAGTTAAGGATTAAGGGTGGTGCTCTGGGATTTGAACTCAGAACCTTCTGGTCACAAGTGCAGCACGTTGAAATGAAATGAATTGCTTGTTCAGTCGGTTTTATTGTCTTTGCTTGTACTGTTTTTCAGAATGGTGAGAATAGCGGGGCCTCTTCAGCACTAAATATTAGCTGTACATTGGAGCAACTCCAGGTATTCTTAATTAAAAATTAACCACTAGTGTTAAATATTTCAAGCATATGCTTTCTTTAGTAAAGGTTTAATACTTAACACATTTTCCAATACTAGTAATGTATGTAAAAAAGGTTAAAAACTAAAGTGACAAACGGAGTTCTCCTATAAGACTGAGTTTGTTCTGTGTATTTAGGCTAAAATTTGGATTTACAGAAAGCGTGTTTTCAAATGAATAGATGTAAGCTGTTTTCAGAAATCTCAGTGATAAGTTTAGGTATAATGCACGCATCTGTAGTCCAACCAGTCCGACTTGGGTGAAGCATCACATGGTCATAAACATGAATCTGGCATGGCTGTCATGCTATCTAACCATCTCATCCTGGTCAAGGCACTAGCATAAAATTAATATTTTTTTAAATTCATATCAATATCAGAATGATAAGCCAATTTAAACCTACATTGTACATTTACAAGAAAGGAAGAAGTGGAAAATGTGTCTTTTCATTTATTCAGCTTTACTCAATATAAAGGCTGATCTTGTTACCCCAGCCTCTTGAAACTTGAACAGGGGCGGTATAATGGAAACATTTGAAAGAGTCACACATTTTGTAGCAGCATCTTATTGATGGCTTTCTTTAGTCACTGCCTAATAAACTTAATATAGCCTCAATATTAAAACGAGCTTCAAGTCACTTTTTGTCTGTATTTTGCGTTATCAATAAAATACAAATGTATATATTATTCAATAAAAAAACAAGCATTTTATTAATCATCGTGTTACCGACATGTTGTAGTAGGTGATGCAAAAAGGTCCAAATTAGCGCGTGCCTCGTCTGGACCGGTGTCTTCAAAGGTTGATGACGTTTTTTCTCACGTGCTTCCTAAATTGTCTTGCATGCATGCTCCTTTGTTAAAATTCTGTTTAATGATGATGTGCAACATTAGCCCGCAAATAATATCTGTATGGGGAAGTAGTTTATATATCAGTTTTAGTCTCCTATGCGTTAACCCGACTAGATTATCTAGATCTTTTGAATCGCATTAGTCTGCTTGAGGCATACACCGTGCTTCAGCGAGTTATAGCGGGATAATTAATCCGTCATGGGGCAAAGTTGATCTAAAGTAAAACATTTGACTTGTCGTGTTTGGGGAAGAATTTGTCTTCCTGTGGCTCCGAGTCAACATAGTGGTGTTTTTTCTATAGACTATAGTGCCTCGTGTGCTATAAGCACAATAGAGAAGCCTCTTAAACGAGTTGTAGCATGTCAAGTAGGTGATTTTAATGCACCGCATAATTGCATCTTTTTTTTCTGGTGTGTGTAATGAACAGGTTATTAACCAAAGTTCTTTCTGAACCCTTTTTAGGATTTAGTGGGAAAGATGAAGGATGCAGCGAAGAGTGTGGAGAGAGCCACCCAGCTTTGACTCTTTACCAGTTTATATACTCCAGTTTATTACAGCCTCTACCCACTCAAGTCCGTGTGGGATTTTTTTTGTAAATTTCAGTGTTCATAATAAAATTACAATCAATCATTTGTTTGTTGTTGCATTACGTATTATGACACAGTTGCATTGCCTATTTATGTCACTTTTGTTTGTGCAGCCGTTCACTGAATTTGTCCAGCAGTACAGTATTATTTGGCTTATACGTTTATAAGTTAATAATACTTGCCAGTATTATGAATTACTTTATCAGACGAGCGAAAGGAACTTAACATCAGGTTCAAACTTTCGGTCAGATCAGTTCAGCAGAAAAGAAGACAAGAAGATGCACAAAATTCTGTCCTTTTTTAAAGTCCTGTTTAGCACACGGGGAATCTTACACGCTCTTTTCATTCTGTCCTAAACTTGGAGTGTTTTAACAACTAAAACCAAACAGGCGCGACTTAGAAGTAAGTAGGAGTGGAAGGGAAAAGCAGGCTAATAGGCTTATGTGTATTCTTGTGTTGTTTTTGGAGTTGGATTATTTCATATTCTGCGTCTCCAAGACAAAGGAAGACTTAAACGACGTTTAAAAGAGGTTATTTGGACGTGTATTGGAGCAGGCCTACCCCTGGATCTTTCCGTTTAAATCTTCCTTCATGTTTAGACGGACTGTACTTTATCACACTGTTAAATCTGCACTCCTGGTGCTGATCGCGTTAATGTGTATGATCATTAATATCTACCTATATCAGTCACTAGTTTGTTGCTGCTGCTGGTTGCAGTCCATCTGTAGCTCCGTATAAATATGCATGCTCTGACTCTGTAGCCTACTGAAGCTCTTTTCTTGCACGTGTCTTGTCCTTCACTTTATTGTTCAGTTAATTGCTTGTTGTTGAGTGTTGAGCTGTACAGAACTCAGTCACAACCAAAACCGTTGTGTGGCAATAAAATCTTTAATATTGAATTAGACAGAAGATGTATAAAATGTGCAAGAAAAGCGCCGTCGGGGCCGCATTAACTATTTACGTTCTGTGCATTTCTACATTATAATCGTTCACAAATGCAAAGACCACGGAACATTTCTTTTTCCGACATGTGCATTGACCTGCTGACGGATTGAGGCTTCGTCTAACAGGATTAGAAAACGATACATCCAAATGTGTAAACTGTTTGCATTTTTGCGGCATTTTTAAAATCAACCCAGTCCCCGGGTATGTATAGACACAAAGCAGCCTAATATAAATTTAAACGTTTGAGACCAGGGGTTAGGAGGCTAAACCCTTTTGCGACTGCACAGCGCAGACGTCGAAAAGCTACGTGTGAGAAACGCCTAGAGTTTTTTTTCCAGGTATTTTCTAAAGCCTATACTGAATTTCAATTCTTATTTGTCCTCCGCGAGAACGCATCGACCCGTAGCGCTAATTCCCAGGCCGCCCTTAAGCAACGGAGTCACGTGACCGCGCGGGGCGGTCGAACCGCAAGCCATTTTGGGGGACGGTGTCAGTTTCCACCGAGCCATCAGCGCAGCGTTGTACAAAGACTCGATTCGGGGATCGTAGCCAAGAGAAAGGGCGTTTTTTTCTGCACTCCTTTGAACCTCTGCGGATTTAAATATAAGAAATCGTCGTTATTTACATCAGGAACCCGGAAGGAACGTTTTTCCCGCTACTAAAATGCGCCGTAGCAACGACTCTGATTGCAATTGACAGCGTCTGCAGCTCTTTTTCAAAATGGCCGCTTGGCTCGCACTCGCTTTCTGCTGATCGACTCGCAACTTTTCATTGTCTAAACTCCGCAACAGAGAATTCACCTCGGTCTCTGCCAGGTACGTGTTCCCCAGGATCATTTCTTACCAATGTGTTTTTTTCACACTGGCTGTTTTGCGTGAATGTGCGGGTTTTTGTGAGCTTAAAATGGATCCGCGTTTTGCTGGATGCAAGCGCTGACAGACAGAAGGGCTCGAGCTCACACGGCCAACTCTGTCCACGCACGGGCTTCGGTTTTTAGTTCTTCTCCAGTTGATCTTCATAGATTTCTGGCGTTATCTGATTATATCGCATTAACACAAGACTGATGTGTTGCTTTAGCACGTTGCCGGTGTTTTCTGATTGAATTTAGTGCTTGTGTTAGTAATGAAACGAAGCCGCTGTCTCGTGCTCGCAAGCGTGTCGAGTCAAATGTTCACGCGAGCCCGTGATCTCAAGGATATTTTGCTTACTGTATGACAGTGCAATTCTCCAATTTTATAGATACGCAATCTCCAACAGGTGGGGAACTCGATGAGACGAGTCTGGTGTGGGAAATATCCTAATTTGTCCACCTTTTCAACTTAAATTCATATGGTCGCCTAATTGTCGGTGGCGAATCGGAGAAGCTGTCCGCGGGTCATAAAATGCTTGTCATCTTTTAAAACTGTGGCTGGATTAAATTAGGAAAAATTTTTTTATAATGCAGCAACATGGATGCATGTTAAAAATATATTATATTCATAGTTTTGTGAGTTGTGTCCAGGTGTGTTTCTGTTTACTCATTAAGCCGAGGTCTGGTGTAACATGTAGGTGGAAAGCGCTGAACATTACTCGCTTTTAAGACTATCTTTCTTAACTCACTGAGGTCCACATTTACACTGTTTCTGAGTGCTGATTATAGTTACATATGCTGTATGTGATGCTTTTGGGCTTGGTGCAATCCATGCATATAGCTACACTCCGTTTGTGTGTGTCTGTATAATATTTTACGTACACACAACGTTCTTTGGTTCACAGGTAAATTTTTTGCCCGTGTCCTTTGATAGGTTTATTCGGCATACTTTTTAAAATTATCTACGCGCACATACATGTAATGTATGACAGTCTAGTGATTTAGTTTTTTTTACACCATAAGCCAAAACATGTAATTGTGCAACTTTCCCTCCCTCATGCCGCTGTATCCTAACGCAGAACGACACGATAAACGGTAAAAGCGCGTTCAGTTTTTCTGCGGTCACATTCGAGGCTGCATGTTTGGTATGAAGGCTACACTGACTGCATCCACAAATACACGCGTCTTGTTTGTGCAAAGGGCATGTGATGAATAGTCATCTCTGTATGACTCGCTTTCCCCGGCCATCAGAAATGCAGGTTATGGGCAAGGTAACGAGAGCGAGTAATGCGAGCTACATGGCTGCACTGTGCGGGCTGCACATGGCCTGTGACTTTAATTTAATTTATAGGCTATAATTTAATAATTTAATCATTAGGCTATATATTGACGTTTAGTGTCGTTTTTGCTGAAGATCCATAACCATTCTTGCCTTGTATAGGCCTTCATACATTAGAGTGCAAACAGCAATCAGTAAGCTCAATTTTGTATTCTTCATCATGTTCGTAAAAACTGGCGCGTTTGTGCGTGTAAGTGCTGCTTTGCCTTGGCCATGCATGTTTAGTAATTAGTCTGGAGGCCCGGGACAACCCATTTTAAAAAGAGCCCCTAAGGAAACACACACAACTCGCGAAATGTGTAAGCTTCTGTAACGCATAATCGAACTATTGTAATGCAGTTTTCAGTATTACTTTTAAAAACAGTGATGCGCCCTGTTGAGGTAATCGTCTCTTCGTCCCAGTTTTTCGTTTCCTTTTTATGCGCCTCACTAATGTTATTATGTGACATGTTGGCAAACTTGCTTGAACTAATATACCCAGAAACCCTATACACATGAGAAAACGTCCCATTAGACACACAGGATTTAGTGGGTGTGGAATCTCTTACTCCGAAAAACGCAGAGACTACACCATAAAAAAATGCCTGATGTAAACAATAGGACTACATTTTTGAGTATGATCAAATAGACATATTTCACCTGGGCGCTCCCTGGGATAATCATCCCAACGTGACGTAAACTAAATAAATGAAAACTGGAGCTTTTGACAATACAAGTGCTAGTATTTTTTGGTCTAGCCTGCCTGGGTTATGGATTGTTAGTACTTAGTCCGTCATATCACTCGGCCGTTTATTAGGTGTCATATTTCTGCAGGGCCCCTGATTACTGCTTCTCTCTCACATATTTAGAGCATGCAGTGTCCTGATAATGGTGTCGTGTTTGCCACACTGCTGTCCATCTAGCTCATCTGTGTGATAATCAAAGCTAGACTAGGATTCATCCACTCCTCCAGAGCATAGGTCTGCTGTATGGATTTATGTATATGAATCGTGCACTAGTATTTAGGAATAAATAGTGCCTAGAGGAAGTTCAATGGCAGTCTGGTCAGATGACACTGCTCATCTTTCAGGTGAGAATTCCGGCCTTTTTTCTCATGAGAAAAGTCACGTTGACTGCTTAAGCTACATTCAGAAAAGGAGTGGTGGTTATTGTGCAAAACTAGCTTGTCTATAACTATCAATAGATTGAATGGATTGAATTGCAGAAACGCGGTTGTAGCTTTAGGACCCTTTGTAGCCACAGATATGAGGATCTCAGTTTGAAAAGCTGACATGAACCTTTGGACTGTACTGTCATGTCTGTTTTTTTCCTTCTTTTTGGGGGGTGGGGGTGTTGAGCATTTGCAAGGTTTTGCGAACACCTTAATTCAGCCACCAATCTGTTTTAAATCAGGCAATGTGCATGCAACCGCTGAGCGATGTATAACGAGCCAAAGTAACTTAAGTAACTTCGGCTTGTTATGCAGCTTGTAACTTAATGACTGTGCAGAAGCCTGTGCGTTGTCTCCACCTTCACTTATTTTTTATTATTTTTTCCATTGAACGTTAGTGAATGCTTTAACCACAAACTGAAACAGAATTGCTCAGGGTGGTCTACATGACTGTGTGTGTGTGCGCGTGTGAGTGTGTGTGAGCACGCCGGAGGGAGGTGTACTGCACATGGCTCCCACGTATTCATTAGTAGGAGCAGCTGAGAAATGCACAGCAGCCAGCAAACCTTTTATTAAGTTGCTTGTTATTTAAATATTATTGCAGTCATTACAAAATGTTGCCTCATGAGAAGTTAAGCTCTGTACAGATGTAGAGTCCATACACAAATCAGGAGACCATTAGGTTATTTAAAGATAAAGCATCAGATAAAGCATCGAGCTCAGCATTAAACTGTTTTATTTAGCAATATCAGTTTACATTTATTCCATATCCTACAGTTTTACTAAAATCTGGAATACGTAAATGTTTCATGTGAGCAGTAGTGTGAGGTGTGTGTATAAATAGTTTCAGCGATGCAAATATAAACCATCCTTAAGCCGGTTATGACGCAGAGAGCAAATGCCCATGAGTGTGTGAGGGAGGTGTGGATGAATACATTACAATAACATCACACAGCCTGAATAGGGGAAAAAAACAATGCATTTTGTAAAATTATAGTTCACCTTTAAATGGGCTAGACGCACCTAAAAC
Source organism: Leptodoras nelsoni (assembly GCA_028566375.1). Lineage (NCBI taxonomy): Eukaryota > Metazoa > Chordata > Actinopteri > Siluriformes > Doradidae > Leptodoras > Leptodoras nelsoni. The sequence continues at coordinate 6,751,051 of JAOVVG010000027.1, forward strand.
GGGTTGATCTGGATGCCGCGTGAGTGAGTGAGTGAGTGTGTTTCACCGCATTTTAATCCTCTGCGCTTAATTTGGTGCCACGTGGACCAGAGCGTAGTTGCTATAGAAACAAGAAGCGTTTCTGTGCGCTCAGGACACGCGCGGTTCAGAAATGGGTTTTATTTTATAGAAATGGAAAAAAAAATGAGGCAGTGTGCATAAGGCTGAAGTGCCAGCGATTGATGTAGCCTCGACATCAGACGCATTAAGCGTGTACAGATTTTAATAGAGCTATAAAGCGGGAGATTTCAGGGTTGTGTTAAGGCTAGAGATGAAATGATTGCCAGTGTAGGATTGGGTTGATGCTAAAAACCTGCATTTGCCAGGGTAGAAAACCCATATTGTGATCTGATGAATGCTGTGAACTGGCTGGATAATGGTATTATTATTATTATTAGTAGTAGTAGTAGTAGTAATAATAATAATAATAATAATAAGCAGTGTATGAATAAGTCTATTTTTTGAGATGATGAGATTATGGACATACTTATCACAGCCTACAGTGTAATAAGCTTTCTGGCCTCCTCTTTGGAACATAATGCATTTTTGTTGGCTGTCATTCAGCCTTGCTCGTCTGCTGATCCACAGTGGTTACACACGTGTTCCTTTCTCTTCAGGACCTTAACCTTCCATGACGATGCATCGGACAACAAGCATCAAGATCACAGAGCTCAATCCACATTTGATGTGTGTATTATGCGGTGGATATTTCATCGACGCAACCACAATCATAGAATGCTTGCATTCGTGTAAGTACCAAGAGCGTCCCAATCGCCCAGGCTTTAACCGACCTGTCAGCTGCATGAATAGCCTGCTTACTTTTCTAACCTACCCTGTTTGTCCAATCTAGTTTGTAAAATGTGCATCGTCCGCTACCTGGCAACCAGTAAATACTGTCCCATATGTGATGTCCAGGTCCACAAAACAAAGCCTCTTCTCAATATAAGGTAATAAGGTTTCTTTTGTATTATAAGTGATAAATGCATTACTAAATCTCTGGTTACTGAGAGTTGTTACTGTTGCTTATGTTCTAGACACAGCGTTCATGAACATGTCATGATAATGACCCTCTTGCATGCCATTTGCTATGTGTTAGTGTAAAGAATGACTTTGTCTAAGGTGGTGCCTTTTGCTCTCTCAGGTCTGACAAAACTCTACAGGACATTGTGTACAAGTTGGTGCCAGGTCTTTTCAAAAGTAAGTAATCCAGTAGGCTCTTCTGATGCACATAACCATAAAATACAGAATAATGCAGAATGAGAACACATACCGTAGGTGTATCCTTGTATTGATTTTTAGTATCCTGTTTCTAAACTATTCTTACAGTTTGCAGTATTACTCTGATGCGTCATCTCATAACAGCAGTCCCGGTATTACTTTTTATGAAGATGCTCAGGAGATGCTGCTTTCAGTTTGAACCAAAGCAGTGTCTCTTAGAAGTCCTTATGTCCTTATGCTGCTTAAAGAACAGGACAGTCTTTGTCTTGTTAGCTCCAACACTGTTCTAAAATTTTGCCTTCGTAGACAGAACAGCTTTGCGTGTTCATCATGTGCTGCATGTCAAACATTGTATTCATCTTCTTTTTCTTTCTGTATGCGTATGGCAAATGGACAGGGAAACGGTGCAATGCTGGTAGTTTGTTTATGAGCGACTTGCTCTTCTTTGCAGATGAAATGAAGCGGAGAAGAGATTTCTATGCTGAACACCCATCGGTAGATGGTAAATCATTTACTCATGTTTTAAACCTTTCTTTAATAATTAAAAATCAGGCATGTGGCAGTGATTAAAATATCTAGGGATATTTATTAAATATGTGTTTATTAGAATTTTTGATCTGTAGACATGCATGAATCAACTTTATTATTATATATTGATTGGTATTCTTTTATGAAGAAAATACACATTTGTTTTATGTCTCTTTTTTTTAAGCTGCAAATGGTTCTAATGAGGATCGTGGTGAAGTTGCTGATGAGGATAAAAGAATCATCACAGATGATGAGATTATCAGTTTGTCAATCGAGTTCTTTGACCCCAAGTATGTACTTTGAAACTATACAAAAATAACTTGTACACTTTTTCATGTAGAGACATGTAGAGCTCCTGTATATAAAGTATTTACCTATTGAATTTTTCAGGGCCAAACAGCAAGGTAGCGAGGCAGAAAAACAGACTAAGGATGAGGTAAAATAGATAAATGATTAATATAGTTGTATTGACGTAGACTTCCATTTGATATCATTTATCTTTGTAATGTTGCTTGTTTTTCAAAGAAACCTTCTAATGTTACTGGTTCATTTTGTAGTGTTTTTACTTTTCATTCCTCTTTTTGAAGGTAAACAACAAGAGGTACTTGCAGTGTCCTGCTGCCATGACTGTAATGCATTTGAGGAAATTTCTGAGAAGTAAGATGGACATACCATGTACCTTCCAGGTAATTTCCAGGCTGATTTTCACTTATTACCTTGTTTGGATTCAGCAAAATGTAATATTTTAAATATATTAAATATTACCTGAATATCAGCTTCATTATTCATAGTAAATTAGAAGTGAAATATAAACATGTAAATGCAATGTTTTTTCCCTCCCCTTAGATTGATGTGATGTATGAGGATGAGCCTCTAAAGGACTACTACACATTAATGGACATTGCTTACATTTACACATGGAGAAGGGTAAATACACCTTGATTTTTCTTTTTGCCATGTAAATAGCACTTTCATATTCTAGTAAAAAGATTTTCTAAATGATTCTTTTTTTTAAACGATTACCACATTATTGACTTGATTTCTGCTTGTGATGGTACAACTGTCAGTGCTCAGAACCCCCTGTCTTCTATTCGTATCAGAACGGGCCATTACCCCTGAAATATCGAGTGCGTCCCAATTGCAAAAAGATGAAGATCACTCACACGCAGGACGGCTTAAGCAGTGCCAACCGCTCCGAAAGTGACTCTGCAAGCGACCAGGCCAACAGCCCAGCTGGAGCTCCGTCTACGTCCTCACCACTACCGAGTCCAAGCACACCCATCCAGTCCACTCATCCTCACTTTCCCCATATTTCCAACCCGGTCAACGGCTCCTCCATGGGAAGCCCCAATCGACAATTTACCTTCAGCAACAAAATGCGAAAATCGTCTCTGAATGGATCCTCTGCTTCTTCAGGGTGAAGGGGTTAAACCTGCTTAAGCCAACTCCAGATTTCCCAGCTGTCCATGCCAATGTCATGTCATTGTAGCCATTTTATTGTCATTATTCCTATTACACATGTAACTTTTAACATAGTGGAAGTGGCACATTTCATCCAAATGCTGGAGTAAACTTGGGAACGATAGCCTGACTGTGGCTCTAAGCTATGGGATTTGCAGAACACCCAAAACAGTTCGCATAATAGACTGAATCTACTTTTCTATATGTATTTTTTACTTAATTTTTTTTTCAAAACAAATCCAGAGGTGTTGCTTGTATTTTAAGCGTGTTCTTTGTTTTAAACTCCTGATAAAGGCTATAGTTTGCCTTTCTTGGCTAGTTAGGCCTACTAAACATTCCTGCTATATTCAGCTGGCATTGACATTGTATGAAAGAAAATATTATATATTCAATTCAGTTTAAACGGATTAGAGAATTTTAAGTTGTAGTCGTGCATATATAATTTTTACAGCAATGTAAAGTGTAAGCACCATGGGACTGACCCCCCCCCACCCTCCAACAAGGTTATAACCTAGGCCCCTGTAGATAGGCTCACTTCAGTGTTCATTTGTCTTATTGTTTGATTGTATGAATAACTATTGTATTGTGACTGTTGCACAGTATAAAAAAAATAAACATTTTACACTTTTGCTGCCTCTACTTGATTTTTTTGGTCATATATATATATATAAAAAAAGAGAGACATTGAGACAGAGGAAATACTTTCTCTCTCTCTCTCTCTCTCTCTCTCTCTCTCTCTCATATATTAAATTAATATATTCAGACCACAAATAGTGGTGTGTGGACCCCAGTGTGTTATTTTACAGCGGTTACCAGCCTGAGGGAAAGAAGCAGGTGTGTGATGTGTGCATAGAAAAAATAAATAACCTGTAGAACTAAACACAACCAGTGTATGAAATACAACAAATTCGGAAATTCTTTAACTTTTAACGACTTCAGCTTTTATAGATAATTACTATGGATTATTTCTCACATGATGCAGCGTTCACAAGCCCAAATCGTCCATGTCAATTGGCAATTCCCTGTCTGTAAATGTCCAGCCATGTGTATTGTAGGCAATAGAAGATAATATATAAATGTACACCTCTGCAGTATGTTAGGTACACAGAGTCTACCAAATAAGATGAAACTATGTATGCCTGTTTACAACTTAAAGTAGGCTTCAATTGTAAATTGATCGTACTATATCTGCTATTGACATAGAAATGCGTGTGCAGCTCCCAGGCAGCTCTTTTAATGTCTAAGACAGTTTAAAACCATTTTGATCAAGTGAAAGGCTCAGAAATATGCATTGTGAATATGTGTGTACATGAGTATGGAAGATCTTAAATAATACAGTAAATATTAGGCTATATGCTAGTATTTTAACCTGGGTTAAAATGGATATATGATACTAAGGCCACAGTTTCCCCTTCTGTTTATGCTAAAATGAACTGAATACAAACACATTTTATTTCAGATAGGCCCAGAGTAAACGAGGCAGCAGATAAATACTGATATCAGCTTTGTTACTCATTATCGACAGGCAGTCATTCTCAGACAGTAATGACTCTCACACTCATTGATAGATCTAGTGTTTTGTATTGTAGGCTTTTTAAAATGTTAATTTAAGTTTTATTACAGGTTATTTTATATTTGCTGGCACAAATATTTCCCCTCCATTTTAAATATAAACAGCCGGTCATGGCCTATGCCTGTCTGAAGCAAAAACAGCTCACTCCTAGGTGTTTTGTTTTCTATAAAAGTGTACTCTGAGTTACACTGATTGAAAAGTGATTTTTTTTCTGGTAGAGTTCTCAGCAGTGGCGTATGGCCAGGAGTTCATTTTAAGCACAGACAAGGAAAAAAAATAAAATCATCACGTGAACACTACATGACATGCTGAAGGCAAAGCGCAGTCCGAGCGGTGACGTCATATATTATTCTTTTTTTATTTAGGCTAATTATTTATGGCGCGTCTACTATCCTCCAAACGTATAGTAACAACCTAGCTATGAAATAGGCCTACATTTACAGTTACAATGAAAATGATTACAGTCAGATGCTTAGAAAAGATGATCAATATATATCAATATAATATAGTTTCAATATAAAATATTATATATCAGTTGTGATCTCGATATGCATTGTTCTGATTGGCTATTCCTGTTTCTGATGCTTGCCAATAAAGTTTGCTTAAACAAACTAAAGGGATGCGTTAATAGCCAATGATGGAATCGTAATGATTACTGTATTGACCTTTTATTAACATAATTATGGCACAATTAATGCGCAAAAAATACGTAGCTGTAGACCTACCTATAACCATCTGCGCTGTGATATGTGTGATATGTTAACCATCCACGACCAGGCTAAACATTTGGAACTGTGATCAGATATCTCAAACCCGACCCTATTTCGCCGAATGCTACGGCTATTAATAGCCTAGCACGAGAAAGCTATGTGGGTTTGCAGAATGAGCCTTTGTTAATAATGAGTGCTGCAGTGTTATTCGTTTAGGCGCGCGACACGAACCGAAGTGCTCGACATTTTTTGACACCTGCTAATCTTTATAAATTATTCATACAATGTTAAAGTAAACAATAACAGGCCTATATAAAGTATTTAAAAAAGTAATAATAATAATAATAATAATAATAATAATAATAATAAAATATATTAAAAAAGACTTGGAATATTATTGCAGTTCGTGTAGCCTCCTTCACAAGAACAGTTGACAGGGGATTTCGTTTTTGACTTCCGCGAGTAAACGCCAAAAAAAAAAAAAGCTGGGGCATTTTTAGAGACCGCGTAACCCTTTCGTTAAATTAAATATGGGTCCTCGGTATTGTGGCTATAAGCTTGGTGTTGGTTCCTATGAAAATAGATGGCCTCCTCATTTATTTACGCACCTGAACAGGTAGCAGGGTCTTGAGATCAGCGCGGTTAAACGATCAGACCAGTTACAGATCTGTGTTTATACGTCATAAGAAATTTTAAACTGTAGATTGTAAATTGTAAACTAAGGCCACGAGGAAAACATAGCTAATAAATGATTTTGCCTAGTGTGTCCTTCGAAATGTGCTGCTTTATAATCTAAAAAAATAAAATAAAATAAAATAGGACATTTATGGAAAAGTTGATGTGTCACTGCAACCAATAAATAGATAAATAGACATATAAATAGACATATAGATAGATAGATAGATAGATAGATAGATAGATAGATAGATAGATAGATAGATAGATAGATCTTGACTGGAAGTCATGGTACAAAATTATTGTTTAAAAATATTTAAGACCTAATGTCATTTCTATATAATAGCTAACAGAGAACAAATTTGTATAGGCTGCATGTGACAGAAGAACAAGACAACAATAAGGAAGATAAAAGTAGCAGGACAATGTTTAACAGAGGGCTGTACACTAGGACCCTATGGTGTGTTATACATTTAGGTTATAAAATGATTTCTGCGGAGATGTATGGAAGTGTTATCAAAGTTTTTGCTGAGTAGAATTCCTTTATTTTCAGTTATTATAATTAAGTTATGTCTCACACATCTTTCACATTTACGGTAAAAATAAAACGAACAGTCAATATCAGGATTACGTCACATAATAGAAAGAAACTATACATGTATAAATTAGAGGGCAAAGACAATTCTGTCCATAAAAAGCAACGGTATTATACATTAACTTTGTTAGAGGAGGACTGTTAAAGTATATGGTTGTTGGGAATGACAAAACAATAGCAAAGTATATGTTACATGAATGAGCAGACGGTGTGACCGCAGGGATGCCATGCTCTAGCTGGTTTTTTTTCAGAATGTTATATTCTGCCGACTCAGAGTTTATGTCCCAGATGATCAAAAACACTCATCGCCGAAAGCTTAGCTATTTAAGGCTGGATGCAGTAAATGCATGTACAGTACATGCCCATTAGTGCTGGGGAATCGGTTGCTCTTATATTTTAATCTATGAATCAACTGAATGTCGGGAGATTAACTGTGAAATGATGATCAGATTTTAACCTAATGTCTAATGCAGGCCTAATGGAGGTTATATCATTCCAGTGGCACGTGCCTCGTCTCTGTGACATTTCAGCGTGTAGTTCACCCTAAATAAAATAAATAAAAAGAACAGAAGCCATTCTCAACTCTCAAAAGAGCATTCCTGTTTTTTTTTTCTTTTATAGCGCATTTATGTTTGCATTGCAAAATAGCAGGTTCTAGCCTGCGAAATGGCCCGAGGACTATTTTTATACTCATTATGAGCGCGTACATGATTATACTATGGATGTAACCTGACAGGTTTGTCAAAACAGCCCAACTCCAATGATTTGAAACTCGAGTTTAATATGAATTCACGCCCGAATTTAGATCATTCTCAGTTTAGGATTTTGATTTTCAGTTTGGTTTTTACTCTACTCTGTAATATCCTACTCTAAATGTTAGTCCTAGTCTATAGTTACACTTTCACATGACTGTGCAAGCGCACCAGATGCACCAGATTTTGCACAGGTCATAGGTCAAAAACTATATATACTTAAAAACTTACTGTCAACTTCCTGCCATTTCTACTGCCCGCTTATTTAATGTAATGTTAATAGCTATTAAAATTTTAATATTGCTATTTTAGTTTCGTAAAATTTCTTTATCTTACATATTATATTATCTTATAATCTGATGTAATATATATTTGTAATGCATGTAATGCAAGAGAGTGTTATTGCCTGTTGATTACCAGGGCAACAGTGGACAGCCAGAAGTAAACCAGTCGCGTACTGGTTATACTGGTGCTTAAAATGCTGTTATTAAAGTTATTGTTCATATACAGGGTATGCAGAACCACTAGTTCCACTATTCTATCATCTGCCCATTTAATAGACTGTTCAAATGCAGATTAGGCTGCATCTAAACGTTTAGTCTTTTTGACGGATTTTTTGTCGTTTTTGGTTAATGATTCCTTATCCTATATTTTCTTTGTCTTTCATCACTCCTATTCTATAAGCTACATTTAATTAAAAGAATGTGTGGAAGAACTTTGCTTGCACATCTGATGAAGGACTTTCCTGTTGAAAAGTCAAGCTTGGTCCAGACCAGCTGCCAAAACACAATCTGTGCTGCTCAATCTGATACACCTCTTTTGCCAGCTGGTAAGTGCTGGTTAAAAAAAAGGAAATGTTTTCTAAATTACAGCTACTAATGTTCCATCTTATGCAAGTTATTTTCTGGAACATTACAGTTATTTTATGGGCAACTGCAAAATCTCAAAAAGATGTATTGCTCAATAATAAGGAAGCTGGAAAATAATTAACCAGCTGGCAAAGATGGTCTACCAGCTTGCAGCTCGCCTGTGTTTTGGCAGCTGGTAGCAGGTCTGACCTAACTGGGATATTCAGCTTTATTTTTTTTTATCACTAATGCTCTCTTTCTCTGTACAATTTATAAGTCTTATGTTTTTAAATCTAGATAAAAACCTGCCAAGCACTCAAAATGAGTTTTTATCCTTCAGTTTTTTTACAAGCCTCTATTTATCCACTTTGACTTTAAGCTGTTTTGACACAGCTTTAGTTTTATAACCTGCTTTTTTAAATGTGCAAGTGTTCAGGAGTGCTTAGATCCTTTGATGAGAGCTAATTAATTTTTTTTTATTGTTAATGTCATTCCGATATACAGATTTTATAATTCATCTCATTAGAGACTTGAATGATATCATTTCATGCAAAATACACAGACAGCTTTAATTGTGTTTTATAATAATGAATTGTTAGTAAAAGCAGTTTAAGGACCCATATTACAGTTACAGTTTAGTTATATGTAATGTGCACATTATCAGACAGGGCGGCACGGTGGCGCAGTGGATAGCGCTGTCGCCTCACAGCAAGAAGGCCCCGGGTTCGATCCCCGGGTGGGGCGACCTGGGAAATTTCTGTGTGGAGTTTGCATGTTCTCCCCGTGTTC
>JAOVVG010000027.1:6799688-6811846 GCA_028566375.1 Leptodoras nelsoni
GCCCTTGCGCTCAGAGTTGCCAGCTGGGCACCGGCTCCCCCGTGACCCCGTAACTGGGAATAAGCGGTACAGATAATATATATATATTATTTTTATAATGTTTACTAAATAAATCTGTGCTAAGGGGGTCCATGGAGCTCTTCCATGTCCATGGAATAATACTATTAAAGGGGTTTGTGAACCACTGGTATAGAAGATGCAACCTGTGTTAATATCACATATTAGACACTTAGACACTATATCAAAGTCAGCTGTATTACCTTATGCATACTGCATGAAAAATCTGCTTAGTATTTTAATTAAATGTGTATGCTGTAGTAGCTGTTCTGCAAAATGTATATTTCTCAGGCAGGTATAATAAGTTTTCTTTAAGTGTTTTAAATACAAATTGGATGCACCACATAGTGTTAGAGAAACAGTAAGAATGAAGTGTAATAAGCATACCAAAGTTTAAAATAGTTGCTTAAGAGTTTTTGAGATATTGAATTGAATCAGTTGCAGTGCCCTCATGGATGAAATTTCATTAGGTTTGAGCTTTTACATTACAACATATTGGCTAGTGAAAGATTTTCACTAGGTGGTGCTACTCCACAAATGAATAGTAATGAGCTAGGGTACTCTTCCTTGGCACTCCTCCCAGAGGCCAACTCGCCATTAAAATTTCATCATTTTTGGCGAATCGGTTTTCAAGCTATTTCACAAAATGTGCTTTGAGTCCTCCCCAGTTCAGGGGGCATTAACACCAGGGGCATCACAACCCAAGGACACAAACCATATATTCATTCTCTTTAAATACTATATCTATCTATCTATCTATCTATCTATCTATCTATCTATCTATCTATCTATCTATCTATCACATTCTGTATCAGAATATAAGGTCTAACCTACATGACAGCCAGTGCTAAGTGCAGTGGTCATAAATAGTAGAAAGTTAATAACAGTTTGACAAAACGTATGACCAATAAGATATATGATTAACAGGTATTGAAAAGTGGGTTTATGTTGATCTATCAATAGATAGTATAGTATTTCATTTCCTTTTTTTCTGATGTCAGGTTCATATAGTTCTGTACGGCGAGAAAGGAGTATCTCAGACTAGAGAGCTCAGCAATCCTGACCACACACTCTTCACCCGCAATTCTAGGACAACATTTATTCTGAGGTAATAGCAAACCAGTCTGTTTGATGATCATGCAATTTGCACAGCGCTAAGCCAATGGCTGTATGCTTGCCCTATTTATTAACTACATATATTAGCCTTGGAGCTCTGGTGCAAATCTAAAGAAGACACCTGAGACACCAAACATGTTTTTTTATTTAAATTGAGAAACTGAATGTTGTGTGATTTTTCAGCTCAGCTAAGAGTCTGGGCCAAATATGGCAGGTGTGCGTGTGGCACGATGGAAGTGGTGAGTCTCCCACTTGGTTCCTGAATCATGTAACGGTGAAAGACATATCAGAAGGATCAAGTTGGACCTTTCTAGCACAGTGCTGGTTGGCATTGGATGAAGGTGATGGACAAGTGGAGCGAAAGCTGCTTGCTTTAAACCGACAGCTCACATTCAGAGAGGTAAGTACCAGCACTGTTCATTAGAGTGGATTGCATATGTATTTACACCCCTCCATGAGACATTTTGTATTATTACAATTTGAAATGGAATTTTTGTAGGTCAGATAATATGTCATAAATTTATATATGTACATACATACAGTATATATAAATACGGGCCGCATGGTGCTACAGTGGGTAGTGCTGTTGCCTTACAGCAAGAAGCACCCAATTTTGATTCGCAGGCTGGGCCAGGGTCCTTTCTGTGTGCTTTTGAATGTCCTTCCTGTGTCTGCATGGGTTTACTCCAGTTTCTGCAATCAGGTGAATTGGACATGCTAAACTGCTCCTAGGTGTGAGTGTGTGTATGTGTGTGTGTGTGTGTGTGTGTGTGTGGATGTTTCTGTCTGTGTGGCTGCCCTGTGATGGGCTGGTGACCTGTCCATGACCCTGTAGTAGGATTATATGAATGAATGAATAACCCCTAAATTAGTTCAGCCAGTTGCCATCAGAAGTCACATAATTAGTTGAATGGGGAGTTACATGACCTCAGTATAAATACACCTGTTCCTGGAAGGCTCCTGAGTTTGTTATTTCTCAGAGCACCACTACATCCATTACTGAAACTGGAAGAAATATGACACAACCACAAATTTGCCATAGAAGGCCATCCACCATCATCCGTGACTGGCTAAGCAGGGACCTATCCGAGGAGGGAAGGAGGAATGTTAATAAGAGGCTTAATGAAATCCAGTTTGGATAAGCTTTCTAAGTGGGTTAAATACAAACAGGATGCATCACACAGTGTTGCTTAAGAGTTCTTCAGTTATTGAAATGTGTCAAATGCAGTGGCCCTATGGACGAAATTTCATTAAGGTTTGAGCTTTTAAATTAAAACATACTGGCTTGCGAAGTTCTACATTTTTGCTTTGAACATTTTTCACTAGGTGGCACAACTCTACAAATAAATTATAATGAGATAGGGTAACACAACTCCCAGAGGCCAACTTGCCATTACAATGTCATCATTTTTGGCAAATCGGGTTGCCCCAAAAAGTGTTTCCTCTCTTCAGGGGACACTAACACAAAGGGCATCACAACCTAAGGACCTTATATTTCAAACCTTATATTCTGTATCAGAAGTGTAGGGCTACAAGCATACCAAGTTTCACGTGGGCAACATGGATGTCCAGTTCTAAAAGAAAACCTGTTTTGGTCTGCAAAATACTTGAGATTGAGAATTTTCATACTGTAAGATATCCAGGAGCAAGTCATGACCAAGAACCTGAATGTGCCCAGCCGTAGCCCATACCTTAAACTAATTGACATTCATTACAGAAATTTCCCAGAGCAATTGTGAAAACACCAGTTAGCTCCAGCCAATAATTTGACTGGTGCAGCGGCATTCCAAAAGTGAATATACACTAATGTACAATCACAATGATACGTGTCACTGTGTGTATCACTCTGCTCATCAGTGTTCACCATGGAAAATTCCACTTCCTAGTTTCCTACAGCATTTCTTGATACTTCGCAGGAATATAACTTTTGGCTTGAAATATGAAACCTCATCATATCATGTGAGCTAGACAGTTTTTTTTTGAGGTCCTATAACCTGAGCATGGCTTCTACGGGATCTGTTTCCCCTAGCCGAGCAAAATGAAACAGAACATTTGGCCATGTTATGTCTGAAGTGTAACTTCCGCGTTCTTAATTTCTTGTTAATGCTTTTGTGATATTGCTCATTTAAAAATCCTTTATTGTAAATGTTAACAATGACTTTATGTCTATATAACAATGGTGACTGTTTCATTCTGCCTAGTTGCTGCACCTGAATCTTACAGATTACTTAGAGGACTTCCACCCCTGGCTGTCTGTGTACAGTCGGCCATCTTACAGCACGCATACACACACTCAGCGCTTAAGTGTGTGTCTCCTGCTGTTGCAGGCTTACATGTGTGCTAACTGCGTACTCATACACTATCAAGAAGACCAGGTACACACGTATATATACACTGTTCACAGTAAAATGATCCAGAAACCCTATTTTGAAGATGAAACTTTATTCTGTATTGACTTTACTCTGTGTTTTCATGATATCAGTACTGGGTGGAGTCAGGCTTGATTGGCGTTTCACTGCTCTCCGTGTGGACAGGACTGTGTGCACTTACTCTGCTGCCTTTAGGATCTCTTGTGTCCTTCCTCTTCCGCATCAGCAAGGTCAGAAAGAATTTATTCATGTCTTCTCATGAAATTCATGCAGCAGGGCTGTATAAAAGTGTATAAAGGAACACCATAAAAAATATAGTCATTGTCTAGTGAGCTTAACTAACTGGCATTTCCTCAATTTAACTAGAATTTCCATTTCCTGTTCTGTTTTTCACCAAGTCTTTTCTAAATTTTCAAATATCTTAGAGATATGAATCTCTTATCTGTTTTTTCTTCAAGTTAATTATTCATCTTTCAATTTTTTTCTTGTCAAGTTGGCAACTTACCCTTTGACAAATCATTAATGTTAGCTAACTTACTGTATCAACACCTTACTGAGCTAGCTAACCTTTCATTAACTAGCAGTGTGTGTTTTTTTGCTAGCTGATATTAAATATAACTCCAAATAGGAAATTCGGTATAACTGCATGCAATGTAAAACCTTGTTTTTTTAACCTACATTTATGAAAATTATGTCATTTGTCTTGCCAGTGTATTTACATATACACTATATTGCCAAAAATAATTGTATTTGGATGTTCCAATCACTTCCATGGCCACAGGTGTATAAATTCAAGCACATCAAGGCATGCAGAGGCCTTACATCAATCACCAAGCACAATGCAAATTGTCAGATGCAATGATGTAAAGCACCCTGCCACTGGACTCTAGAGCAGTGGAGATGTGTTCTCTGGAGTGACGAATCACGCTTCTCTGTCTGGTAATCTGATGGACGAGTCTGAGTTTGGTGGTTGCCAGGAGAGCGGTACTTGTCTGACTGCATTGTGCCAAGTGTAAAGTTTGGTGGAGGGGGATTATGGTGTGGGGTTGTTTATCAGGAGTTGGGTTTAGCCCCTTAGTTCAAGTGAAAGGAACTTAATGCTTCTGCATACCAAGAGATTTTGGACAATTTCATGCTCCCAACTTTGTGGGAACAGTTTGGGAACGGCCCCTTCCTGTTCCAACATGACTGCACACCAGTGCACAAAGAAAGGTCCATAAAGACATGGATGAGCGAGTTTGATGTGGAAGAACTGTCTCATTCGATGTGTGGAAAATGGGTCACAGTGCAGATGTTAATCATTGGCGAAAAGGAGTGATTTTAAATGGGTGTGCCAAAGTGTGAAGGAAGTGGCTGAATTTGCAGGTGTATTGAAGCATGTGGTCATACAGGAAGTGGCAAAAATCCCAGTCTACAGGAAATTCTGGTCAGAATTGTGACTGCCAGCATGTTTCACATTTAACATTTAACATTATATTAACAATAATAAACTGATTCATCTTTTGGACATATACGCTCTTCACATTACTGTTTTGAAATATTAACTTTCTCACATTTAGGCTTCTTGGCAAAGACAAAGCTTTGGTCTGTCTTTTGATGGTTTGATTTCTTTCAAACAGGAAGTAAAGAAGCCTCTAATACATGCAATCATGGAGTGTTTGAACTCCATTTAACATTCTTTTCATCTCATCAGTTTTATTATTTACTAGATGAGATATCCTTTTATCAAGAGATATGTCCTTGATTTACTTGATTTACTCGATATTATATATTATATATATTATAATACTTCCCCTTTTTTCCCCTGCAACTGTAGACAGAGAAAAATGGCAGCCATTCAGGGGATCAGTATAAAGTCAGACCGCCTTACATCTTCTCTGTAGAAGGTATAATCAAGCAAACCATCTTCCGCATAAACGTGTAGCGCTCTTTCTACTGTTGCTGTCAGTGTAATGTGTTAATAATGGATTTGCAGATGATCGGGATGTATTTCTGTTGGGGGATAGTGTGTCTGAGCTGAACGTTTTATGGAGCAGAGTTTCACCATGGAAAAGTAAATGTGAGGTAAGGCAAACTTAAAGAATATTTCACTTGAAACACTGTTTTCACTGAAATACTAAATACAGTTTTGTTGTTTGCTCTACAGGTTTGGAAGGTGTGTGATTTGGAGTCTGTGTCCTGCAGCAAAGTGGCAGAAAGCTCAGCGCTACAGAAACCTGCTGACTCTATATCTTATGTTGAAATGATTGAAGAAAATATAGCTGATGACAATGACAAATTAGAGAGCGAACACTTCAAAAGCACCCAGTTCAATGTTCAGAGTAGCTCTTTCTCAGGTTTGTATGTTCATGGTATACCAAATATGTTTAAATAGATTAAAATATATTGTCATTATGCCATTGTAGCTAGTTCAGGTATAGACATAGATTCAGGATGTGTCATGTGTGGATAGTGGATATAACTGGTGAAGAAAAATGTTATTAAAGTTCCACTTGAAAACATCTTTTACATCTTGGTGACAATTGTCACAATTTTTTTTTGTTATAGCAGGATTTCTCATCTTTATACATAATAAATCAGTTTATAACGTTACGATATATTTATAAAAGTAGGTGAAATGGTGTGGCTGGAATGACAGGAAGAAGGAAAAGCATTTTCAATTATTAGATTAGTGCATATTTATTGATAAGTATATTATTCATGTGGGTAAAGGGCTAAAGAATTATATTTTAGTAGCAAAAATCCAAATCGATAAGATTGTAATCAGTAGGCATGAAAAGTATGGACAGTGAGCATCAGGATTTTAGTTAAGGTATAGCACAGGTACAGCTCAGATCATATCTATATGGATACACCTATATGGGCCATCTATATGGATACACCTATATAGGGGTATCTATATAGATACACCTATATGGATACACTGTCGTGGGCCAGTTGAATGGCCACCTAGGTCCCAATAAAAGCCTAAGGGGGTCAGATCGGGAGATCTTGGTGGCCATTCAACTGGCCCACAAGGGTGTATCCATTTAGGTGTATCCATATAGATGGCCCACCCTGTAGAAAGTAACACTATACAGTTTCATTATACAGATATGTAGTAAAATGCTTAGCTACTAATAAAAATGTATTTACCATTTTTAATCATCTGCTTGCAGTAAATAATTTCTCGGAGAACGGTGTTTCTAGAAGAAGCAGAACTCTGCAAGCTTGGTGCTACTACGGGACGTGGGGTCTGTGGCTGTGTTTGTCCATCACTTGTGTAGTCATTACTGGAATTCTGGGGCTGAAGTAAGTTTCTTAAGCAATACTCTACAGTTTCTATATGCAACGTACTGTAATGCACATACAGTATAATGGGAGGCATATTACATTTACATTTACATCACACACAGGTATGAAAACTGATCAACTGTGGGGACAAAACAAGATTATGTCCAACCAGACACTATAAATAGTATTCAGTACTTACAAACCTTATGTTAAGTCCAAAAGTTATGTCAGTATTTACATTATATTGCATAAGTCTTTCTCTGCTGTCAAAAGAAATACAATGAAAAATAAAAAAGCAGCAATGTTTAAAAATGAAAAAGACAAAGAATCATGTGATGATGTATAAATTAGGAATTGGCATTGATGCCCGATTACATTTATGGCATTTGGCAGACACCCTAATCTTACATTTATCTCATTTATACAACTGAGCAGTTGAGGGTTAAGGGCCATGTTCAAGGGCCCAGCATTGGCAGTTTGGTGCTGCTGGGATTTGAATTTGTAGCCCAATGCCTTAACCACTGAGCTACCACTTGCCACAATTATATCCTCCACCAGTAAAAGTAGAACAGTACAGTAATGCATCAGGTAGCATTGTCATCTCATAGCTCCAGGGTTTATTGTTCGATCTTGAGCTCAGGTTACTGTCTGTGAGGTTTGCATTTTCTCCCTGAGTCTGTGTTGGTTACATACAGGTTTTCTGGTTTCTGCGCTCCCCCCCAAAACATGACAGTGGGTGGACTGACAATGCTAATTTGCTGGGAGGTGTGAATGGCATCCTGTTCAGGGTGTATTTCAGCATTCCCAGTTTTCCTGAAAGAGGCCCTTCCAGTTACTTATGGGGTTTTGTGGAATTCATTGTGATCAGGAGGAAACTGAGACACTTCCTTGTTTATGTTAAGCTATTCTGATTGTAAGTTTGTAACATGTTACTTAAAAGGCCACAAAAGAGGGGCAACAGATTAGGAGCTTGATTTACAAATGCATGTGACTCACGAATTCATCCTACAAAAAAACACAGATCACTTTATGGTTTTAGTTAAACAGGGTTTATGATGTTTTCTCTTCATCATTATTATTGTCCATGGGAATCAATATATGCTACAGATGTGGTGCACAGAGATTACGATTAGACATACTATGGTATTTGATTAAAAGTAAACACTTTCTGTTACAGATTCAGCTTGACAAAATGTCTCCTGTGGATTCACTCAGTATTTTTCTCTCTGCTCTTCTGTGCTTTTGCAGTGCACCCAGCAATGGTAAATCTGCCCATCCTTTCCATTTCGTGCTGTTGTATACTCCAGACCTCCTTTTGTCATTAGATATGTATGAGCTATTAAACTAGTTTTTTTACTACTTAGCCATTTTGTTTCATCGACACACAATCATTAGTGTGAGCTTTCACTGCAGTTCAATTTCAATATGGATTTAAAAATATCTGAATATAAATAACATATATAAATAATTTTTATGGAAATGTTCTCAAAATGTACCTATACAGCTTTATAAACAGAATTTTTAAAGAAATTTAGTTAATCAGGTTAAACATGGGGTAAATCATAGGGTCATTTTGCATAAAATAATTTTATTTGTTTATGATTAATGTCTGAAATGAGCACATAAAGTTTACAATGGAAGCATTGTTTCAAATATTTGAAATATATATATAATTTATTTTTTATTTTTATTTTTATTTTTTTTACTAGCAATTATTATTATATGATTATATGATTATGCACTGACAATAAGATGATCCTTTGAAATAATTTGTTCTAATTCAGATATTTATTGTTGCGGTGTCTGTAACACTGCGACATGGAGATCAAGGCTATTTTTGCCAAAACGCAGCTGTTGATGAATCCGTGATAGAGCTGCTCAAAAATCACAGACAAAATGAAGCCCGTGTGAAGAAGCGGCCCTTATCCAGCTCATATCATCACCCTGAGGAGATCAGTATGAATCTTGAAAAGGTATTTTGAATTTCTCTGTGCTTTAATGAAACTGTGTCTGGTGAAAAAAAAATCACCTGGAGAAATGTCTACCTAATCATTATCCACAATGATGATGGATAAGGGATAATGAGGACAATGAATCTCATCTCCAGTCTTTTCATAAATCCATGGCCTAAATATTCATGCACTTTTAAATTAAGTTATTTACAAAGAGTCTGTATTTGCGAAGTATTTGAACAGTAGGCTGCTTATTATGCGGAGGGTTTGCAACATTGTGCATGTTTGATATTCATGTTTGAATTAATATTCTCAGTATTCTTTATATTCATGTTCAAGGGTGTCCTCTTTCTAATGCATTAACAGGGCAGACTAATGTTACCAAATACAGGGTGGGCCATTTCTATGGATACACCTAAATAAAATGGGAATGGTTGGTGATATCAACTTCCTGTTTGTGGCACATTAGTATATGGGAGGGGGGAAACTTTCAAGATGGGTGTTGACCATGGTGGCCATTTTGAAGTCGGCCATTTTGGATCAAACTTTATTTTTTTCAGTGGGAAGAGGGTCATGTAACACATCAAGCTTATTGAGAATTTCACAAGAAAAACAAAAGTGTGTTTGTTTTTAACATAACTTTATTCTTTCATGAGTTATTTACAAGTTTACAAGCACACCATGGTCAACACCCATCTTGAAAAGTTTTCCCCCTTTCATATACTAATGTGCCACAAACAGGAAGTTGATATAACCAACCATTCCCATTTTATTTAGGTGTATCCATATAAATGGCCCACCCTGTACAATACAATGTTGTTATTTAATAAAGAAAACATTTGGTGAAGCTTTCTTTAAGGAGATGTTTGGAAAGGATGGAGTCTCCAGTAAGAAAGCCATTAACCGTTTACAACTGCTATAACTTAACTGATAAGAGGAACCAAATAGTTTCTCAAAATTAAAATAGAAATGAATAAAAAAGTATAATGTCATTTTTACATTTGAGAAATTATTGTAATCATTTGCACATTTGTGGAAATAGAACATTTTACAAATCAATTATATTTCCCTATTTTGTTTTGTTTAATTCCTTACATCTAAAATGATATAAGCTTGAAAATCCTGGAAAAGTATACACATTCTTGGAAATAAGCCTGGATATTTTCTTGTCTAAATACTATGAAACCCTGAGCATAAAAAAATCCAGAAATTGAAAATTAAAAGGGAAACGGTTATATCTTATTATAATAAGTGCCCTTTCCTATAATATGATATCCTTGACTTCTGATGTCTGTATGTTATTTGCCACGGCAACTCTTGACTGTATTAAAGGTGAATGTCATTCACTCAGAGGTGTTTTTCACTGACAGGTGCTGGCAGCCCGTCAGAGAGCCAGATACCTGCGGCTCGCACGTCCACCTACTCCCACTGAGCTTCAAAGTGTGAGGAGCCAAATTAAAAAGAGGACACGTCTTCATAAAACCATAAGGTCTGTGTTTACTTTATCCTCAATAAAATAATGCATTCATATATTTTGTAATGTTCTGCCATATTGACACATGTGTTCAGAATTTATAGAAATCTTTCCGAAGCTTAGAATAACCATTGAAAAGATGGATCAAGTCCCTCAAAATGCCATTCGCATTGCATAGGTGGGAGTGGAACAATAGTCAAAGTTAACTGGATGTCACTAAAATAATATGGAACACAACATACTGTGTATGAGGATTTTTTAATGTCTTTATTTAATGTCTTTATTTATTTATTCATTTCAATTTTCCATTGGTTCTGCAGAGAACTGGTGTTATACGTGTTTGCCTCATCGATAGTCGGTTTTGTGGCTTATGGAAAGTCCTCTAATGATAAGTTCCATCTGAATCAGGCAGTCAGAGCTCGCTTTACTGGGTAAATGCCACCTATTTCAAAGCATATTAATCGATACACTGAATATACAATTGGTACGACGATTTAACCGGTAATGTTTGTTGAAAATGCAGGAGTCCTTCAATCCAAAAGCCTGATGACTGGTGGAACTGGACAGCAAACACACTTCTATATGAGCTGTACCTTTATTCCAATGGTGATAATGGGATGGAAAACAATGTAAGCTTTTTAACATTATAGGGGTTTAGGTTCATTCATCTGACTATTTCTTATTTGCACTGAGGTAATTAAATAATAACAGTCAGTACACATGCTTTAGGAAATTGTTCTATGGTACGTTCAATTCCTGATCGTTTATTTTATTTTAAGTAATGCTTATGAAATAGTAATAGCTGACATAACAGCGACCTCTGGTGGTGGTTTTGGGGGGTTATTTTATTATGAAATTTGTGCAAATTTTTCATTATACTCATATAAATATATATAAAATAAATATTTTATTATATTTATTTTACATATATATTTATATGAAATATTAGATAGATAGATAGATAGATAGATAGATAGATAGATAGATAGATAGATAGATTCATTGTTGTGGATTCATTACTGCATTTAAGTATTAACTTCTTGATTATATTCACATATAAATATATATAATATAAATATAAATATATAAATATAAATAAATAAATAAATAAATATAGTGGGGTATATACAAATACAAAATAGATAGATAGATAGATAGATAGATAGATAGATAGATAGATAGATAGATAGATAGATAGATAGATAAAAGATTTATTATTGTGGATTAATTACTGCATTTACTTAAACTTAACTTCTTGAGTATATCACATAAATATATATAAAAGAAATATTTTACTATATTTATTTTATATATAAATTTATATTAAATATTATATATATGTGTATTCACATATATAATATCACATATATAATGTGATATTCTTAGGAGTGACAAACAGGCATCTCAGTAATTAAGTTAAGGTGTGCAACAGTTTCCAAATGGTAAAAGGTAGTCTTTGTTTGGTAAAGTTTACACATGGATTAGATTTTCATGTTGTTTTAAGGTGATTTGTTGCGACCTGAAAATGACGCTGTGATATTCACAGGTAAAAACGCTCTCTTTAATTGGAGAACCAGTCATTATGAAGATGGAAGGTACACACAGTTCATGTCAGGTAATTCACTAACAGTTATAAGCCAAACGTTATATAAGTGAAATGTTCGTAAAAATGTATTTGATCAGACAGAAACTGTTTTGCAACTGTTTTAAAATATTCTTATTGTACTATTTTACAGATAGTAATTATACAAAAAACTATACACTTTCTGAAAAAAGGGTGTCTGTTTATTTAAAAAAATCAATGTCACAAAATTGTGTCGGGCGGCACGGTGGCGCAGTGGGATAGCACTGTCGCCTCACAGCAAGAAGGACCCGGGTTCGATCCCCGGGTGGGGCGACCTGGGAAATTTCTGTGTG
>JAOVVG010000027.1:7349828-7361389 GCA_028566375.1 Leptodoras nelsoni
GAACAACCCTAGACAGGGCGCCAATCCATCGTAGGGCACACACACACACTCGGGCCACTTTAGAGACGCCAATCAACTTAACATGCATGTCTTTGAACTGTGGGAGGAAACCGGAGTAAACCCACACGGATACGGGGAGGACATGCAGACTCCACACAGAAAGGGCCCAGACCACCCCACCCGGGGATAGAACCCAGGACCTACTTGCTGTGAGGCGACAGTGCTACCCACCGAGCCATCGTGTCGCCCTGTTTACCATATCAGCATTTACATTTTTGTGGATTATGCATCCATAAACTTAAGATGGAACTACTGTTATAGAAAATTAATCAACATTAATCAACATCAATCAGGTTCAAGAATCTAACTGGCTGTGGTATAAATCAGCATAATAACCAGACTGAATGAATTTTCACTTGAAGTCAGGAAGAAAAAACGAAATCGGTCAAGTACAGAGATTTGATTTTACATTACAAAACTAAAACTTAACACAGGCAAGGACAAATATGAATTTCTAATTTGACAGTAGTAAATAGAATATGCAGTTTAAGATAATTTCCACTAAGGGGCAGTGAATGCACATCTGTAAGCTGCAGAAGCTGTTCTTGTGCTCCTGCACATAGGCCAAGTGTATTTTGTATATATAATTAATAACTCCAGGCTGAATAGTATGGGCATATTATTTGTAGCATTTGTAAGATAGTGAAGAATGTTAATCCATACATGAGTATAGTGAGATGAATGGGCTTCTGTGTGGCACTCAATGGCTTTTTGAGTCCAAAAAGCAGAGGGTATTATGCTCTTCTGTTTGGTTTTGTTTTCCTATTTGAATAGCTGCACTGGTGGAAAACAGTTGGTCTTCTACAAATTAGTGCAAGTTGGGTGGTTAACAATCTACAGCAAATGCATCACCATATTCAGTGCTGCAATGTTGCAGCATCTCACTTCACACCTCGCAGAAAACATAGGCAGCCTTCAGTGTCCTGATTGATTTCTAATGCTGTGCAATGAGGAGAGATTTACAAAAATGAAATTGTTGACAAGCTGGTCAAATGTACAGTATATGTAAGATAATGATATGAGTTTCAATTAGTTTAAAAAAAAGGAATTCTTAATATGGCATAGAATAACTTAAAAAATGTCTTGTAATATCTATGGTCTATCTATCTATCTATCTATCTATCTATCTATCTATCTATCTATCTACTGTGCAAATGTCTTAGGCACCCTATTTTTAATACACATTTTGTTGTAGATGTTATTTTTAGGATTTCTGCATAATGAGTCAATATAAAAATATTTCCAATATTCATAAAAAATATATATAAAAACATAACAGATCACTGTTCAGACAAAAAAAATTAAATGAAGGCTGTTGGGTTTTGCATGCAAAAAAAGAAGTAAGTCAAAGTCTCCAGAAGAGCTGTGGCAGATTCTCCAAGATGCTCAGTAAAACTTAAAAATTCTTTATGATACAGTACTATGCAGAAGTCTTGCAGAAAGCACATGCAAAGGCTTGCTATAAAGCAAATATGCCTTCAAAAATAATGAATACATTTCTGAATAAAAGAAAATACTGTAAAGTGAAATGAACAGTAATAAACTAAAGAAAGTCCATATTTGATGTGGTTCAATCGCAAATAGTGTTCCCAGTTACAATTTGTGCCAAATTAGTTGATAAGTTTTGCCACAGCTCTTCTGGAGACTTTGACTGTCACACTTTTTTTGCATGCAAACCCAGCAGCTTTCTTTATGTTTTTTTGTCTACGTACAGTATGTGTTTAGTGGCACACAAACATTTTCCATAATGTTTCATTTTTTGCTGGAAAAGTAACGTTTGTAAATGTAAGAACTTTTTGTACTGATTCAATAATGCAGAATTCATAAAAATAAACCTCTATAATAAAACTTGTACTAAAAATAAAATGCCTAAAATAGTACTTTTGCACAGTACTGTGCTTATAGTGCACCTGTACATATAAGGTTTTTTTCCAGTATATGGGAAATCATTTTAATCATTTAAAATTGTAAATGTTATTAAAGAATGTTAAATGTTATTGTATTTTAATAATAATAATAATAATAATAATAATAATAATAATAATATTTAGTATGCCTCATGTTATTTCCTTTACAGTTTCCTAAAATATTCTATTCTGTTAAAGAGGCACTTGGCTTTAAAAATCACTACAATGTGGTGCTGTCATCAAAAACAAATCTAAGAATCGTGGCTCTAATGGAGAGCTATTCGAATATCAGTGTAGATTTTGCCCGTGAACAAATTCCTTCTGACCTATTCCTATTGCGGTTGGTTCCGTTAAATATATTGGGGGCAAAGATTATCATTTTGTAAACATTAGGGAAATTACTTACAGTAATCCTTATTAATCATGCAGCATCTGTGTTAATAGTAGTACTACAAGGACAAGTTACATATTTTTTAGTTTTTTATTTTTGGCTCAGCCCTCACTCTAGAGTCTCGACTAATTGAAGCTGTTTTCTAAAGGGTTACTGTCTGCCAAACCTACAGTGATTTAAATGTTAACGTGTAGAGGTTTTTAGTTGTGTTATTTTGCATTCAACTGTCAAACGTGAAAGTAGAAGTGCGAATATTTACAGTATTTCCAATTTTTATTCATTACTATGTATATGAAGGTATGAATTATTCTGGACGAACTGAGCTATAGGTGGAGAGTTATAGGTGATAAGACACTATACCTGGAGAGTGTGTTAGAATATACGACTTTTCTTACAGCTCATGACATATCCTACACCCTGCCCAAACTTTCCTGTCATCCAAATGCAACTTTAATTACCACCACCCCCAAAGTGTGCAGGGAGGCACATTTACAGTGGAAATTCACTTGTTCTGTGGCCACTGTGTCAGAAATGAACAGAGCCTGGGAGTGCTCTGGGAGTCTGTATCTGCATCTGCAGCAGCAGCAGTTTGTTGTGGTTTTTTGCACCGGTTGCCTTTGTAAACATTTTCATTCCCCCTCCATTCCCTCCTCTCTCTCTCTCTCTCTCTCTCTTTCTCCCTACAGACCCTGGCATCATCTTCTGGCTCCTTGCTCATGCTGAGCACATTCATTCCCAGCATGCCGCTGTGCACTGACAGCGCTGTCATTGTCTCAGCAGTCCCCCAAGCACCCTGCACACTTCAAGAAGAAATGTGTCTGTTGGTGACCTATTAAAACTAGCAGATGGCCAGGCCTAGGCATTCGGTGTCAGAATGGAAGAGCCCAAGCAAGAGAGATCTACATATTTCTACTCTACTTGTGAAGATGAAAAAGAAGTGTCTTTGTCTTCCATGCAGAAATACTCTCAATATTGATTCCTGATAGCTCCTGTGCACAATGAGGATATTGTGGTGCTGTGGATGTGGCCTGGTTCTCTTATTCCAGGGTGTGCGATTTCTATAAGAATTATAACTATATACAGTCAGGCCCAGAAGTATTCATATCCTTGCTAAAGATGGGTAAAACACATGGGATATAAAAGGTATATAATTTACCAAAAATGTTTTTGTCGTAATTTAGCTTAATTTCACATTCAATACATGACAGAAATTGAACTTGTAATACTTCTTCTACAAAAAAAACCTTTTTTTTTCAGATTTTGTCCTTAATTTAGTCTTAGGCTAACCAGGCAGGTTTCCTCTATTGGACGACAGCTATCAAACGGGGAGAATGGAGGCTATGAAGTGCTTCCTCTGTGACACAAAGCCAAACTATCTTTCCAAACTGCTGTTCATGCTCCATTACAGGGCAGGGGAACACACACGATCTGCATGCATGAACTCACAGATGCCCATGATTGGCCAGCATCATTTTTGATTGACAGATTTGAGACAGAATGATATCCGTCCCATTCAAGCATGGCCAATTTTGTTCTCTTACCCAGCCATGGATGGCTATGGCATTGTTGGGATTCAAACTTGAGATTTCCAGATGAAAGCTGCACCCATGGAAGCTGTACTATTTTCTTCTATATTTAGTATTACTATTCTGTTATAAACCATTCAAGACTAAAGCACGGTCCCATTTGAATTTTACATTGCACACGGAGCCCAAATACTCTTCATCGTTCATCAACATGAAGAGGATTAAAAAAAAAATAAATGAAAGACAAAAGAGATAACCTATATTCGTCTTTAAAAGTAGTTACATACCCAGAGCTGTAATGAACCCGTCTAGCAGAGAAGTGTGTTTTGCCTCCATGTAGATTGAGGAGGTTACTGGGGCAAAAAAAATCTCCAAGGATTTTGGTAGGAGATTTGCAGAAGAAAGTGGCATTTTGGGGTCACCAAGTCTACATGCCAACAACCTATTTGGAAGGTGTTCCAGAAGAAAATCTTCTTTCATCTAACCTCAAAACATATGTGTAAAACATATGTGGATAGTTATAGTTTGCTAGCTGTAACTGGAACCTTTTCTATTTTGTCTCAGGTAAGAGAAAATTAGAGCGTCTTTATAAAGAGACACTCGGTGGATGTAGTATAAAGAGACTGTTGGTTAAAAAGATATATAGGGCATTTTGGGGCCACCAAGTGTACATGCCAGCAAGCTATTTGGAAGGAGTTTTAAAAGAAAACTGTCTTTCATCTAACCATAAA
Organism: Leptodoras nelsoni; assembly: GCA_028566375.1. NCBI lineage: Eukaryota > Metazoa > Chordata > Actinopteri > Siluriformes > Doradidae > Leptodoras > Leptodoras nelsoni. The sequence goes on from JAOVVG010000027.1 coordinate 7,354,444, forward strand.
ACCAATATGGTGTATAGTTATAGTTTGCTAGCTGTAGTTTGTTTTCTATTTTGTTTCAGGTAAGAGAAAAGTTTTTAGAAAGAGACACTCTAGATGCATGTAGTATAAAAAGACTTATATAGATTATAGAGACAAGTATGTAATCCACACTGTTATGTATTGTGGAGGATCTATGGGGATTGTCATCCACAGGGCCTGGCAACCTTGATCATACATATGGCATTATGGAATCCATGAAGTACCAAGTGATATTAAATGAAACTCTGCTAAGAAGTTACAATGGGCAGGGCAATACAAAGTATATATTGAAATACCAGAAAAACTGGTATACCAGTTAATACTTGGTAGGTCCCCAATGGGATCTTGGAGGGAACGTTACACAGTCCTCACACTGATGTTTGTTGAAGCTCCAGTGTTGAATTACAAATTATTGCCAGCCGATGCTGGTCATGTTCACCCGGAGGCTTTTCACAGCCACGCTGCTGTCATAAGTTCAAGGTTTTTCTTGTAGTCACGGTACACCATTAAAATGCTCATACATGAAAATCCAAACTTTGCTTCTACCTCCGAAATGCTATGACACACCTCACGAGCTCCAACTATTAATCCACACTGAAAATCGCAAAATCGTGATAACTTGCCATTCTCACAGCGGAAGCAGTTCTAGAAGATTCCATAGATGTTTATCACTTTATATTTGCACCGGCGGACACAACCAATGTTGTGCACAGTTGGCGTCGCTATGCATTCGCTATACCAGATTTTCTGGTACTTCAGGGTATATCCAAATTTACAATGGCTTACAAGAGTGCTTAGTCGTTAACTTGGATGTTTCGAATATCCAAAGCTAGCACTGGTAGACCTGAATTCAAGCTACTTTGAGCTATGATACTGCTAGAATTTAGCTGTATACTACCTAATAAACATTACAAGTAAAATGAGTCCCCAAACCCAAGCATTCCTAAACTACATAAAACCAGTGAAGAATAAGACCTAACCAATACAATATCTGCTGTAAGTGTGGGAACAGCTTTGAGTTAGTGCTCATTCAAGTGCTCTCAAAAGAGGTGGGTCTTCAGTCTGCGTTTGAAGACAGCAAGCGACAATCTGGGGGGAGTTCATTCCACCACCTTGGTGCCAGGACAGAGAAAAGTCTGGATGTTTGCCTCCAATGTGTCCCGGATGATGGTGGGTCAAGAAATCCATTTCCATTCATGGCATTTGGCAGACACCTTTTTCCAGTGTCATTTACATTTATCTCATTTATACAACCAAGGATTTGAGGTTCGAGGGCCTTGCTCAGAAGCCCATCAGTGGCAGCTTGGTGGTGCTGGGATTTGAACTTAAGCTCTTCCCATCAGTAATTCTATTTTCTTAACCACTGAGCTACCCCTGCCCTCACATTCACATTAAAATATTTCACTGACCACAAAATAAATTATTTTCAAGACCTTTACACTTCGCTGACCTAAACCTCACTGAAAAAGAGATTCTCCAGATGAAAGGAGTAACAAGTGGTCCTTATTCTGTATTCTCCAACCTTTTTTATCCATCTTTACTAAGGATGAAAACAAATCCAGGGCTGACAGTTACTGTAACTTCTGTCTCAAGTCGATACATTTTAGCATGGTTAAAAATTTAATTGTTGCCCTTTATATTATATTATTTAATCATCAAATAAAATATACAGAATTCTTCTTTAATAAATTATCCCAAATCCCTCATATCAGAGCAGGCTTGGTCAGTACTCTTAATACCAATATGTTTCTTCTTTTGTTTATTCCATTTTATACCATGATTTTATTTCTATTATTTTATATAATACCGAGTCTTATAACACATAGTCTTATCTAACCAGTGCTTTCTAAAATCCCTTTGTTTGCACAGCAGTTGTTGTGCATTCTGGGGTGATTTTCTGCTCACCATGGCTGTTAAGAGTGATAATTTGAGTTACCATATCCACAGCCTTCCAGTCAGCACAAACCTGTCTGGCTATTCTCCTCTGACTTCTCTCATCAGCAAGTCATTTCCACCTGCAGGAACTGCTATTCATTGGATGTTTTTGTTCCCCACACCATTCTATGTAACATTCAGAGGCATGAAAAATCCCAGGAGATCAACAGCTTCTGAAGTACTCAAACCAGCCAGTCTGGCACCAACACCCATGTCATGGACAAACTCACTGAGATCGGATTTATACTCAAAAAATGGCCGGTTGTCTTATCTTTTTTCATTTGATTAAACTTTGTTTTTAAGTTTAGTTATTAATTAATGCCAAAAACATTAAATGGACATTATTCTAAGTCAGCAACACATCCCTCCTCCTAAAAAAACCCAAAAGTAGCATGTTGTCCAACCCACCCAGATCACAATCCCAGAGTCTGTGTGTAAAGTTCTCATACACAAGAATCAAAAAGAAATTCTTTTTGAAAAGCAGGCTTTCAAGTTCAGAGCTTCAGGCTGAACTACAGGCCCTGAAACCCCAGAGCCTCAGAATGATAATGGGTGTGCTTAGTCTTAGGGGTCCGAGACAGATCATAGGCTGTCAGGGAGGTAGCAGGGTGATGTTAATAATAAAGGGACAGCTACCGATTTCTTTCTCTCTGCCTTCCTTACCATGAACATAGCACTGCACTATGAAAGAAACTCCTAGTTTTGAGGATGATGATATGCCTTGATGATAGTGTGCTGTGATCAGGAAAGTTGTAACATTGCATTAAGATTGAGCAATGCTGGCACAGATCTACAGTTAATAGCACCTCGGTGGAAATATGCTATTAAATTTTTAAACCAAGGCCAACTATTTTAAAGAACAAACATACCAGGCGAAAACAAATGTAGCAATGCAATGGGTAGAGCCGTATGGGTAAGTGGAATATGGCCAGGGGGTGGAATAGCTATCATTAGGGGCTGAATCAGGAAAAGAAACAAAATTTCCTCTGCAGGAATGACAAAATGCTCAAATGCACTGACGTCAGGTCCCTAGTATAATCAGAAGCCAACAAGATGGGTTGTTTTTTTCTGTTACATTAAGCAGAAATATATTTTTTAAAGAAAACCATGTAATATCTGACAGATTCAGAGGGACTGTCCCATGATGTGCTCAAAAGTCCCTATCAGGAATGCCCCAACCAGTTGGCGAGGACATCTTGTATCTGGGACCCCTGTATCTGGGTGTTTTTTTTAGGTTCAGGTCTAAGTATTCAGTTTGGATATGAGACCTTTTCATAGTCACAAACATTGATGTTATGCTGGGAATCAATGATTTTAAAAAGGTGCCAAGGATCTGTACTGAGGTTTTGTTGCTTTACTGTAAAGATATCGTTGTTTTAAGTCATCACTGACGTTCTCTGAGCATGTTCAAATAATTTCACTCTGAAAGTCCCATTCACTGGCCATTTCAAGAAACACCACCCACTTTCCAATAAAAGAACTTTATACTATTGTAGAGTTTAATCTTACAGACATGACTGCATCTACAACTACAAACCTCATTTCCAGAAACATTGGGACACTTTCTTAAAATGCAGTATAAATATATATAATACAATATACAATATACAATGATATAAATATAATAAAAACATTTAAACACATTTAAAATGTGGTGGCTGCAATGCACTCAGAAAAAGTTGGGACAGAGGCAAAATAAGACTGTAAAGGTTATACACGTTACACTGGAAGGTTCCACAATTAGCAGGTTAACTGGTAGCAGGTGAGGTCATCAAAAGTAAAAAAGGAGCATCAATCAAAGGCTTATTCTTTGCAAGCAAGAATGGGTCGTGGTTCATCACTTTGTGCCAAACCTCGTGAGAGAATTATCAGTTAGTTTAAAGACAATGTTTCTCAGCACAAGATTGTAAAGAATTTAGGTCTTTCACCATCAACAGTTTATAATATCATGAAAAGATTGAGGGAGTCAGGGGAAATCTTGGCTGCTTAAAGGCCAAGGGTGGAAACTGCTGCTGAATGTGTGTGAACATCAAGCCCTCAGGCGGTATAGTTTGAGAGACCGTCATGCTACCATGATGGACATAGCAACATGGGCTCGGGAGTACTTTGGAAAATCATTGTCACTTAACACAGTCCACCGCTGAATCAAGAAATGCAACGGGAAACTGTATTATTCAAAGAGGAAGCCATATATATCTATTTCAGCAGGACAGTGTCAGGCGTCATTCTGCAAGAGTTACAACAGCATGGCTTCATAGACATAGAGTGTGTGTGCTTGACTGGTCTGCCTGCAGTCCAGGTCTGTCTCCTATTGAAAATGTATAAACAGGAGGACATCATTAGGAGGACCATCAGACAACAGAAACCACAGACTGTTGACCAGCTCAAGTCACAGCAACACAGCAAGAATGGGCAAAATGTCCACTTGCAAAACTGCAACAATTAAAAAGTTATAATTTTTTAAAGAAAAGGTCATGTGACCCAGGGATAAACATGCCTCTCTTCCAACCTTTTTTTCAGTGTGTTGCAGGCATCAATTTTTAAATGCATTTAAATAAAATTTTAAGTGAATTAACAGATTATAAATTATCAGGTTTTATTGCATTTTAAGAAAGTGTCCCAGTGTTCTGGAAATGGGGTTTGTATATAAGCATAACATAACCTGTGTGCAACTATAGCATCATACGCTGTACCAATAAACAATACATTATCTATCTTATATAATATAATTTCTATATACATTTATAGGCTGTACCAAAAATGTAATACACCTACCTTATTTGTTACTTATTGTATATTATTTCTTTTTGGTCTTGTCCATATTGTATGTGTAGTGATGCCATCTTAAACAATTGTATGATACAAATTCCTATATTTTTGCCCACTAGAGGCCCCTGGTGGGTACTCGCAGCATGGAGAGAGAACCTGTTTTCAGTACAGTTGCCAGGAAAGCTTCAACACTTCAAGAAGCTTTGTTTTGCCATCATTAGCTGATAACTTTTAACAGAAAACGTGTGCTTTTCAGCCCTGTCCATGCCACTCAAAGTTGATTGGTTCCTGACTGCCTCTATTTAAATGACTCACAGTTGTCCTTCGCAGCCCACAGAGAAAAGACAGGCACAAAAGTCAGCTCCCATTAACAATGCACAGGTGAAGACCTCATTACCTGCTTGTTCTCTCAGGCTGCTCAAATAAGATACTTATAAGATAAGGTACTGGATTATATTTTAGGGAAATAGGAACCAAAATTTGTAAAGAGAATTTTAACTAAAAAGACCCATCCAAGGTAGGAGAGGTTAGAAGTTCAGTCAGTTGCAATCCATTGACATGTTCTCCATATAAAGTTAAAATAGCATTTATCCATTCTGACATCAGATTTCACTACTGCCATGTAGGAACCTGTTCTGAACAGTACCTGTTCTGCTTGCTACACCACAGTGAATAACCCACTACTGCTTTCTGTACCACTCCACCAGCACCTGACAACTTCATTCATTCATTCATCTTGGCCGCTTATTCCTTTTCAGAGTCACGGGGGAGCCGGTGCCTAACCGGTCACATAGGGCGCAAGGCAGGAACAACCCTAGACAGGGCGCCAATACACCGTAGGGCACACACACCCACACTAGGGCCATTTTAGAGATGCCAATCAACCTAACGTGCATGTCTTTGGACTGTGGGACCCACCGAGTCGCCCACCTGACAACATTGCACAAAGGAAATGTAATTTATTCATTCATTCATTTTCTTAACCGCTTATTCCTTTTCCGGGTCATGGGAAAGCCGGTGCCTAGCTGGCGGCATAGGGCGCAAGGCAGGAACAACCCTAGACAGGGCGCCAATCCATCGTAGGGCACACAAACACTCACACACACACTCGGGCCACTTTAGAGACACCAATCAACCTAACATGCAAGACTCTTTGGACTGTGGGAGGAAACCGGAGAACCCGGAGTAAACCCACGTGTACACAGGGAGGACATGCAGACTCCACACAGAAAGGACCCAGACCACCCCACCCGGGGATCGAACCCGGGACCTTCTTGCTGTGAGGCGATGGTGCTACCCACCGTGTCACAGAAATGTAATTCATTCAAAATATATTAGTAGTTTCCCTAATCAATACTAACAATATATTTAATATATTGACACAGACATTGTTTTCATCTAATGAAAAACAAGACAAAACCATTTTTAAAACCCCCATTAATAGATTTCTTATTTAATTTATTTAACAAGCTGAATTAAGTGACTTTATTCTGCACAGAACGCATCAAATCCTCTCCATAGTCTTTTTTTTAGAGTAATCTGTCTTAGTCTAAGCATAGAGTCAGTGTCAGTGTTGGAGGTTTTGTGTAACAAGCAAGTCAACAGCGTTCTTTCTAAGACCTAAATTAAATCAGCTCCTTTGTAAGCAAGGACATCTCTTCTGGTAAATAATGTACGTTTAGTGTCAATCCTTGGTATGTTCCTCTTGTCCTTGTGTCTATTCCTAACATCCTCAGAGAGCTAAGACGGGAAGAAGAAATGTCAAGAGAATGAAGACAAGAATTTAAAGAATGGAAAAGCAACTCAACAGCAGAATAATGTAAATAGCATATGTCTGTACTCATTTTAATCATAAAGCTAGAAATCTGTCATAAATAAAAGGGCTCCTAATGGTAAGGAAATTGGTATCTAAGATCTAGTGTAAAATGGTAAAATGATGTTAATGGGTTTTTTTTAATGCCAAGGTGTTGATTTCTATTTATTTATTTATTTATTTATTTATTTTTGTAAATTGAAGCACAGGTATATATTAATATACTCATTCTAATACATTGTTGTTTCCATAGTAACAAACTGAAGGGCATCTGCTCCACTTACAACTGATTAAAACATTAAAACAAGTTGTTTATATAGCCTGACAAAACATTAAAAAAATATATTTGTTTGCTTGTTTATTTTAATTCTGTAGTATTTTTGGAAGAAGTCTGCAGTGCCAGGGCTTGGT
>JAOVVG010000027.1:7627682-7638871 GCA_028566375.1 Leptodoras nelsoni
CTGGCCACTATCCTGCAAGAAGAATGGCTTAAAATCCCTCTGACCACTGTGCAGGACTTGTATATGTCATTCCCAAGGCGATTTGACGCTGTATTGGCCACAAAAGGAGGCCCTACACCATACTAATAAATTATTGTGGTCTAAAAAGACAGGTGTTACAGTTTCATTGTCTAACCCCTAAATATATATATATATATTTAGCTATCATCTTGCCATTCACCTTGACCCATTTCCTCCTCCCTGTTGATGAACACAGTGTAATGCTACCACTACCACCATGCTTTAATACAGATATAATGTTCTCAGAGTGATGAGCAGTGTCAGATTTCTACCAAACACTTTGTGCCAACACCAAAAAAGTTCAAATTGATGCTGCTTGTTTATAATCTGACTGATGAATATATTAAGAACTGGTATGACATTAGCAATATTAGATTAGATTAGATTATTGTCAGTGTCCAGATGTTACAGGTACAGAGCCCATTAATTGCAGTTAGCATCTAACCAGAAGTGCAAGAACAGTGTTATTTACAGTATTAAGGACATGTGTATGTACAGTCAGGTCTGTACAGTGGGTTTATATGTAGTCTTTACAGTAAACTTAGAGTAATATGAGTAATAAGGAAAGTGCAATATAAAACTGTGCAATATGCAAATGCAGTATACATATTAAACTGTGCAGTATACAAATTAGATATACAGGATGTACAATGTACAGTATTGGTGAACTAGAGTAATATATACAGATTATATGAATGTAGTAAGTACAGTATGTACAGTATTGTGTGTAAAGCTGTGAATAGTGCATTAATGACTGTGCAAATATACAAGTATAAATAACACAGTATGGACTGCAGTGGTAATGGTAGTAGTAGTCATACAATAGCGGTTAAGTGAGTGCAACAATACTGTTTTAAAGTCGTGATGTGGAGTTTAGCAGGGTCATAGCCTCAGAGAAGAAGCTCTTCCTGAGTCTAGTGGTCCGGGAAGGGAGGCTTCTATAGCGCCTGCCTGATGAGAGGAGGGAGAAAATCATGAGAAGCATCCTTGATGATCCCTGACCAGGCAGCGCTTATGGTAAATACTGTCAGTGGTGGGTAACTGGGTGCCAATGACACATTGGGAGGTTTTCGCCACCTGTTGACGTGCGTTATGGTCCAATGAAGAGCAGTTGCTGTACCACACTGAGTTTGTATGCTTTCAATGGTACAGCAGTAAAAGATCCCCAGTATCCTGGCACATACAGTATGTGAGATTTCTTGAGGCTCCGTAGAAAGTAAAGACACCGTTTTGTAATTTTGACCATGATGACCAGGAAAGATCATCAGAAATGTGGATGCCAAGGAACTTGAAGCCAGACATGTGCGCTGCAATTGCCCTGTTAATATATAAGGGGGTGTGTGCCTGACTTCTGATCCTCCTGAAGTCCATGATGATCTCCTTTGTTTTCTGGGTTGGAGTTCTAGCCATAAACCAGAATGCAGTCATGGGTGAACAGAGAATACAGGAGAGGGCTCAGCACACAGCTTTGTGGCACACCGGTGTTCAGAGTGACCCTCCTGAAGTCCATGATGATCACATTGGTTTTCTGGGTTGGAGTTAGAGCCATAAACCAGAATGCAGTCATGGGTGAACAGAGAATACAAGAGAGGGCTCAGCACACAGCCTTGTGGCACACTGGTGTTCAGAGTGATTGAAGAGGAAAAGACATTGTCTAACTTGATGGACTGGGGCTTTGTCAGTCAGGAAGTCACTGTCGCCTCACCGCAAGAAGGTCCCAGGTTCGATCCCCGGGTGGGGCAGTCTGGGTCCTTTCTGTGTGGAGTCCAAAGACATGCACGTTAGGTTGATTGGCGACTCTAAAAGTGGCCCTGGTGTGTGTGTGTGTGTGTGTGTGTGTGCCCTACGATGGATTAGCGCCCTGTCTAGGGTTGTTCCTGCCTTGCGCCCTATGCTACCGGCTCTCCCGTGACCCTGAAAAGGAATAAACGGTTAAGAAAATGAATGAATGGATGAATGAATGAATGTGTATGACTATATACCTTTTTATTTGTAACTATAAATGGCTGAACTAACACTTTCAAGAAGAACCTTATCCTTTCAGTGGCTAGACATGTGTGGCAGAGTGTTGGTCTAACTTGCAAACACACATCTCATAGACACTCGAAGTGTTAATATTAGAGAGAAAGTGAAGGTGTACAAGTCTGTTGAAACCTACAACATTTTACTTCAGGTTAGTGCTGCTAAATATGGTTCTACATGTTAATATATTATAGGATGTACTTATTTTTCCCAGTTGTTTCACTTTTTGGAAAAGAAAATGACTACACGTATCTTGTCACCTGAGGTTAACTGGTCTAATATTGTGCTGGTCCCACTTGTGACTCCAGAACAGCTCTGACACATCTAGGCATGGACTTCACAAGACCTCTGAAAGTGTGCTGTGGTTTCTGGCACTAAGACATTAGTAGCAGATCCTTTAAGTCCTGTAAGTTGCGAAGTAAATGAATTAAATTAATTAATTAAATAATAAACAAATTAAAGTAAATAAATAAAATGAGCAAAACTGTTGTGGTGACCAGATCTTCACCAGCAAACCCTGTCTAAGATCGCTAGCAATTACATAGGACATGAACCACAAGAAATACACATAAAAGAAAAACAGAAATAAATAAATTCTGTAAAGAAACCCCGACCCCTAATTATCATATGGGCAGGGAAATACAGAAATAAATACTTTCAGTAAATAATAAATGCATAATAAAAGAATACAAAAGAATAAACGAAAAAACGAAAACGAAAAAATATAGAATAATATATAAATAATATAAATAGAGTGGAAATAAATTAATTACATTAAGTGAGTAATTATATATTTCTCAGCCTTTAAACTTTCATAATAATAATAATAATAATAATGATGATGATGATGATAATATTGATGCTGATGATAATAATGATGCTGATGATGATGATGATAATGATGATAATATTGATGCTGATGATGATGATAATAATAATGATGATGATGATGACAATGATGATGATAATAATAATATTGATGATGATAACAATAATGATGATGATGATAATATTGATGCTGATGATAATGATGATAATATTGATGCTGATGATGATGATAATAATAATGATGATGATGATGACAATGATGATGATAATAATAATATTGATGATGATAACAATAATGATGATGATGATAATATTGATGCTGATGATGATGATGATAATAATAATGATGATGATGATGACAATGATGATGATAATGATGATAATATTGATGATGATAACAATAATGATGATGATGATAATATTGATGCTGATGATGATAATGATGATAATATTGATGATGATAATAATAATGATGATGATGATGATGATAATATTGATGATAATGATGATGATAATAATAATAAAATTAATAATAAGGTTTGGGGTGAATCGTGTGGCCCTGTGCCTAGTCGGACCCTACTTGTTAATCGTATTTACTTAATTGATTTATTTGTACTTTTGAAAACTCAGGCAGGTTTCCAATCCGGGGTAAACTGGTTTGCGAAGAAACTCCATCCGGTTGGCTCGCGGGGATAAATGGTTTCGTTCAAAACTGCACACTGCGTGCTAAATAGTGCGTACCGCAGCGCTGGTGTCGCTCTCTTCTGGCACCCTATGTAGTCGGGTAGTGTGCGGTTTTGAACGCGGTTTGAAGTGCGTGTCAAGCAGCGGCGTCAAGTCTCTCTCTCTCTCACACACACACACACTTCCCAGCTGGTCAATGTGGCGGCAGCACAGAAAGCCGGGGCGTGTTTCGTGATTTGAGTTTTTCTGACACACGCCTGCGGTGGAAAGAGCTTTAAAGATCGCGCTGCCTGATGTATGAGTCGTTATCCGACAGCTCGAGTTGAGAATTTAAGTTTACGGCTGAGAGAAAATGGCGGAGGTTGCTACACCCGGCGCGGAAAAGAGCCTCGACGACTTCTTCGCTAAGCGGGATAAAAAGAAGAAGAAAGAAAAGGGGAAAGGGAAGGAAGCGGGTCCGGTGAGCGCGCCCGCCTCGCTGAAGAAGACCAAGAAGGAAAAGGAGAAGTCGACGAAAAACGAAAACCAAGACGCGACCGTTGAGAAGGTAGAGAGCGAGGCTACAGCGTGCACCGCACTCCCTGACCTGCGGCTAGCAGCTAGCTACAGCGCTACTGCTGGTGTCAGGCTAGCAAGCTAACTCCGAACGGGGCTGTGAGGCTAATTCGCAGCTGCATGTCGGGCCACATGGTGGCCAGCTTAATGAAGCTCCGGCTCCCCGTGTCCGAGCCGGGCAGGGTTAGTAGCTTAACGCTGTAGTTTGGCAGTGAACGTGTTCGCTAGTCGCGCTGTAGCTGTATATCACGCTGACATTGATTGTGGCGCTGCACAGTCATCGTGTCATTTCTACAGCTCGCGCTAGCTGAACTAGTCACGTGACTTAGCGAAGACGTGTGGATTTGGTGAACACGTGTAAAGCTCATTCAAATCCCAGTGACTGAAACTGGGGAAAGGTTTTTTTTTTCGTGCTGTATTTTTCCTCCCGCTACTTTTTATGCCCGTTAGTGTTAAATCTGTTAAGTTAGCTGGCTAGTTGTGCTGTAGGCACATAGCCTATAACTTAGCATTGCTTGCTAACTAGTTACTGCGAAACTATATTTGTGTAATAAGTTACTATAATTCATATATGTTAGTATACTGTGTTTATATACTAGACAAAAAGAAATCGCCACTCAAGACAAGATAGTAATGTTGTTATGATGTAAAAAAAAAAAACCGTCTGATGGAGGAATTCTACTAGGTTGTTCCCTGAAATCAGGGTTGCCAAATGTTCGAAAAAATTTCAACTCGGCTATATTTCATACAAAAGACCTGGAAATGTGCCGCACACCGTTCATTGAAAAAAGGAGTTGTATCTTTCTCAGGATCTGTGTGTAAAACGCCAAACAGTTATTCCAGATGATTTTGGGGTGTTTTGAAAGCACAGTTGGGATCTTTGGGTTGCCAGGTCTCCTTCATACGCAGTACCTAATGGGCCATTGTGTAAGACACCGAATACTAGATGGAAATACCAGTTAAGTGTCACAAGCCTGGGATAAACCAACTGAGAGCTGATTGGACGTTTCTGGTGATATTCCAGGGAGTCTGGGTAAGCAAGTTCATGCTCGTGATTTTAATGGATGAAAATGTGTTGAAATTTGCCAGGAGCACCCGTGCGTTTGAGATGTACCACAACCAATTAGAGAAAGAACATCCTACACCCATATTCGTTTCTTTTACCATTTTTTTTTTACCACAAACAACTTTGATCGCTCGCTTCTTGCTGGCATCTGAATTTTGGAAGGAAAAAAAAAACAGTCATCCCTTTATCACTTCTCACGTGTTTTCTTGACAGAACGTAGCAGGGAGACCGGACAGACTCGTCCACGATTCCCCCTGGTGAAAGGTTGTGTAACGTGCGACACCCTGTTGCTGATCAGTCACGTAGTGTGCAAACCCCAACGGCTTAAAAATAGCAATTACCAAAGGAGCAAGCTGTGTAGTGTGAACAGTACAGCGATCTGGCGGGTTTGCGAGTTGCGTCGGTGACTTAACATACAAAAATCTCAACATGATCAAATTACGCAGGAAGTTATTTCAGTGTTGTAGCACTGCCTGTTGAGAAACATTCACTGAGTTTGGTAGGCTGCTGCAGTCAGGTTCAGTCCCCGTGTATCAGATGTAGTGTGAAGGCAGAAGCAGTATGTAGATGAGCCTGCATTGTTCTGTTCAGGCGTTTTCTTAGCCCTGCCATGGGTGACTGTTTATGAGAATTCATTATGTATGTTATGCAAATTGTGAAGCTGTGTTGCCAGTTTTGTGAAGATAAAAAAAAATGTGTATAACTTTTTTTTTTTTTTTTTTTTTACCACTTTTCTCATCCAGTAACTGGAAAATGTTTCATTTCAAATGTCAAACATGACACACACCGACTGGTTGATGTGTAGTGACATAAAGCAGCACCATCATTTTTGCTTTCTGTAGTTTGTATTAACTCCTTGTTTAGTTTGTTATATTTGCAATTAAAGTGTTAGTTGTAGATTTTTAGCCTAGTTAATTGGGCCTCTGAATTACATGGGAATTACATTCAATTACAGATGAATTTTCTTTTTTTTTATGAAAGTAATGTAAAAAATGTTAGATCTGAGCCTCCCAAAATGTCAGGTGTTAAAATCACATGATCGGAAATGTTCACTTCACCAGGCTAGATTCACATACATACACACACACACTAGTGCATCTAAAAAAAATTACAGCTCATGAAAATCAGAAATCCAGTATCTCAAACAGTATATGTATATATGCCGTGTATCTCTCGGTCTAGTCAGCACACGCAACCACAATCATGGGCAATCATGGACTGCTGACTCTACAGTTGTGGAGAAGACAATCATCATACCCCTCCACAAGGCCACAGAAGGTCATTGCTGAAAAGGCTGGCTGTTCACAAAAGAAATATTCTGATCATCTGAGATACTGGATTTCTGCTTTTCCTGAGTTACAAGCCATAATGATCAAAATGGAAAAAAAAAGTTTGAATAGATGAATAGATCACGGTTTACCTTTTTCAAATTAAATTATTTAAAAAAATGAACTACTTCCACTGTATTTTCATTTTTTTTAGATGCACCAGTACATGTTGTGTTACAGCTTGACGGTGGGCGTGTCTGATGTTTAAAGGATGTCTTTTTCTCAGCAACAATGCTAACATGCTAGTTGGCTGACAGACGCTTCGGAAATCACCAGAGATGGATTTTTTTGGTTACAGGAACAGGGTTATCAGATTATGTAGCATCTTTCTCAGTAACCTAATAAAAAAAAGCCAATAAAATTTATATAAAGTCGAAATAGTTGGTCCGCAATCTTATTATTATTTTTTCCGACTAGGAGTCGCTTTGGGGTAGTTGCTTAAACGCAGTTGATTGGCTGGTGTCTGTGCTGCCGCTTGAAAAACTTTCATCAACTTTCACTGCAAACAAAGCGAAACAACGGACCCACAATTCAGTTCAGCAGCATATTATGTCACCCCATTCAAAGTAAATGAGACGCCTCTGGCCTTGCTGGAGCCAGTGTCCATCACACAATATGGCAGATTACAGTTTGTGTACAGACTATGGCTTTTACAACAAATTTGACTGTCCTGTGGATTTCCCAGGAGATCGACTGCTGCATTTTCAGCAGTCAGTTTGCACTGAACCAGAGTGATTTAATATTTCCTCAGCCAAATGTGCACCTTTACTGTGAAGGACGGGCAACGTCATCCATTCTTAACGACGGTTATTAGTGTTGGTGTGACCTGTAATCTGTAGTTAAATCAAACACTAACACACAATTCTTCCTCACCTGTGTAAGCAGAGTCACTAAATGTTGTGTGCGTTTGTAACGTGGATGATACGATTATGTTTAGATCCGCATCTATAGTGGCAGGAGATTTTACCGTTCATTCCTTCTCGATTATGAAGGTGGGTTCGTGGAGAAGACGATAAGCAGGACAGCATTGAGTTAAGAGGCTGACGTTTTATTCTTTTGCTTTTTCCATCTGCAGGAGGATGAGGAATGGAAAGAGTTTGAGCAGAAGGAGGTGGACTACAGTGGCCTGAGGCTTCAGGCTCTGCAGATAAGGTAAGGTAAAGATGACTCATACATGGTGCGTTTGTCTTATTTCAGCAACCAGCTGTAATTCTGTATGGTTTCAGTGCTTCACCTACGTTCTTATTTATCAGTATGCTTCACATTCTTTGCACAGAGCTTTAGTACGTATTTTGCATGTAATATCGGCCATATTTTAGGTTTTAATGGTGTGGATTTTATTATTTCTGGTAGTGATGAAAAAGAGGAGGAAGAGTATGAGAAGGAGGAGGTGGGAGAGGATGGTGAGATCATACTGGTCAGTGGAGATAAAGTGTCTGGCCCTTGGAACAAATCTGGACCTCCTCCACCAGCTGCTCCTGTGGGTGAGTGAATGAGTACACATGGTTTAAAGGGCTGCCTTTTCTCTAGCAGCTTGCCACAGAGAGTAGGAGAGAGCTGGCGCAATTCTAACCCCTAACAAATCAATGGGTTCTTTAATACTAGGTAAATAAAATGGCTTAAGTATATAATTAAGCATTAGGGGTTAAACAGTTTTAATATTTAATGACTGTTTGCTACAGCTTTATATTGTTTAGAAAGAGCTTTAATGGCCCTAGTAATGGTTTTATGAATGGTGAAACCAACCTTTTCTCTGTTGGCTTCTTTCCTCGTGCTCCCTCTTTCGTCTTAAACTGTGTTAAGAGTTGAAATGCTTTGATGCTTTGTACATCAAACAGTAGAAAAAAAGAAAATATCTTAAGAATAATCTTTCAGTGTGTTCTGTTCAGGAAAACCTACAAAGGCACCATTTTGACCACAAAACTAGACTTTCAGGAATGCCCCAGGATGTCCCCGAGCTGATCTTAAATTGGTCGTAAGAGGCATTGCTAATCTGCGAGTTAGATGTAGTGCTAACATCATGTTTGCCAGGTTCTCTGACCTGAGTGATTGTGTATTGTAAATGTTTTAAGAGCAGATAAATAAGTAACATTGCAATGTTGCATGACCATTTTTTTTTCTTTGTTCCTTTTGCTGTCTTCCCGCCGTGTTTAATGAACCACCTTCTTTGGTAGTCTGGGACATGCAGTTCTTTACCTTTATAGAGTAAAGCCAGAATGTGGACACGCTATGTTCTTTCTTTTACCTCTGTGTTAATGTGATATTTTTGTTTTTTTCACCAGTGCAGGATATTTATGATCATAGGTTATGTAATGTGTAAAGTGTACTCGCTGAGCAAGAATGTCCCGGGACTGTTATTGATTGTGGGTGACACAGTGGGTCTGGGTCCTTTCTGTGTGGAGTCTGCATGTCCTCCCCGTGTCCGCGTGGGTTTCTTCCGGGTACTCGGGTTTCCTCCCACAGTCCAAAGACATGCACGTTAGGTTGATTGGCGTCTATAAAGTGGCCCTAGTGTGCGTGTGTGCGCCCTGTCTAGGGTTGTTCCTGCCTTGTGCCCTATGTGGCCGGCTAGGCACCGGCTCCCCTGTGACCCTGAAAATGAATAAGCAGCCAAGAAGATGAATGAATGAATGTTATTGATTGTATTTAAAAAAAAAAGAACACTGCTAAAGATATAGTAAAGAAAAATGGTGTGATTTTCTTTTTGCCCCTGACATTTCACTAAAACCCCCAAAACTGTTGTTTGTATTTAGCAGAGGACAAAGAGGTTTCCGAATCGAAGCCTGCTGGTGTATATCGCCCACCTGGGGCTCGGTTAGGATCATCGAAAAAAGCGCCGGCGCAGGGGCCTCCAGAGATCTTCAGTGATGCACAGTTCCCCTCACTTCTCGCAACTGCCAAACACGTGGAGACTCGCAAGTAAGATACGGGTCTTTTACCTCGATCAACAGTCCTAACCAGTTAACCATCCTGTTTTAGTTACTGCATAGCTTTCAGTTTTCAGACTGGCAAGTTCAACATAACACCCATAAGAAGTCACCAAGCAGGAAGTGTAGTCATGTCTGAGCAACGGCGTGGTCTGTTCAGATCAGACTTTGTAATCGAACTTTGTAGGGCCACCAAGAGTTTTTCTCCTAATCCTCTAGGGGTGATATCGTTCACGTTAGTAAAACTGCGCACAACTTTTGAACTGATTCTCTGAAATCAGTTCAAAACTTCCTCCTATTTATATTTTTGCATCAGAGCATTGTGATGGGATGCACGGAATAGTCTTCCACGTTAATCGTATCGTTAATAGTTGATCCATGTGTTGTTAATTTTTTTTGGATAAAAACGAATCTCTCTAACAGAACAAAATCCCGCAGGTAATACGTGGTGTCACTTCTACTGTTTGTCCGCTGTGCGTTGCGCAATACTCTCCATAGATGACGCATCTTCAGTTACAATGATATCATGCAAAACTGGTCTAAATGCAGGTCAATTTGTCAGATAGGTCCTATATTCCATGACTTCTAAATGGAACCGGTTAAAAACCTGTTCCATGTTGGTTGAAAAGGGTTAAATGACATGCTGGCAGGTGGTGAGTTTCTTGATGATGATATTTTTTTTTTCAAACTTGGCCAAATTGAATTTTAACAAAAATGTTTTTTTTGTTTCTTCACTTAAAAGCTTTGTCTAATCTCTGAAATTTGAATCAGTGTGCTGTCAGGCTGTGCATGAATTCAATTCTGTACACGAATATCAAACACATGAACGTGACGTGAGGCACCGTCTATGAGGCTTGATGTACTGCCATCAAATCGACTATATCTGCTGTGGAAGAAGTGCCGATGGTCTCAATGGCTTATGACCTTCCCCTGTCACTAAGGGACGGGGCCAGAACGTACTTGGGCCCTTTAATCGCTGTTACAGCTATATTTAAAAAATGCAACATTGTCAGATATGAACATCCACAAAATCCTGTGTTTTTTGGAAACGGACAACCAAAAGCATGGAACGATTTAGTGACAAATGAATGCAATATTACATCAACCAGACAAAAATGCTGCATTTGAGATTGCTCACTTCAGTGCTCCAGACCACTAGAGATATTTCATAATCTTTATCTTGCTGGAATTTAGTTAACAATATTAGCTAGCTAATGCAATATAAAAATAATATAATATGAAAAATCAAGCCAAAAAAAGAATATTGATAAATATTTTCAGAAATGTTCCACCCCTGGTTGTGACTGTCTGGTTCACAGCGCACAGTTATGAGCTGGTGTGTTTTTATGTTTTAGGGACAGGGAGATTGAGAAGACATTTGAGGTGGTCAAGCACAAGAGCCGTGCCAGAGAAGGGGAAGGTCCAGGAGCTGTACAGCATTTACAGTTGGACAACCAGTTTGCTGTTCTGGAGGATAAATAAACCACACACTGTCCTCAGCCCTCAGCCCATCACCAACGGTGCAGCCCCGAACCACAGGGCGAGATGACCCGCCGCTGTGCTGATGCAGTCCTGATCATGCTGGAGACGCCACACACACACACACTTTATTACATTTCTTTCTATTGCTCTTAGTTCGTTTTCTCTCTCTCTCTCTCTCTCTCTCTCTCTCTCTCTCTCTCTCTCTCTCTCTCTCTCTCTCTCACACACACACTCTCT
>JAOVVG010000027.1:7663653-7673858 GCA_028566375.1 Leptodoras nelsoni
TAAATGCACACACTCACTTCATAGTCAGTCTTGAGGAACTCATGCAGGATCATCTCATAGATGGCAGGTCTGAGGCGTAGATCTCCTCTGGGTAAGTACCTACTGATTGCCTGGAGCCAGACAGAGATTTTAGATAAGCAGTGTAACACTCTTGTATGGCAAATGTAACATGTGGGACTGAGCGAGAAGCTTTTATTAAACCTATTCTTAAAGCTATAAAGGTAAATCACAGGTATAGCAGTGTGGGAACTTCTAAAGCCCTTAATGCCCTCAGGAGATGTACAAGGTCAGCCTGTTCTACAGGAAAAAATAAAACAGCTGCCAGGGCACAGAGACCGTTTTCCATATTTTTGAAATGTCCGATAATGAGAACCTGCTACGCTAAAACCCATCAGTGCCTGCAGCTCTTCAGAATAACGTACCTTCAGTTGTCCAATCGTCTTGAACCTGTACACCTCATTCTCCCACAGGTCCATATTCTTCCCTAGCACTTTCTGACACTTTCTGTAAACGGAACAAAGAAACACTGTAGCATTTCTGACAAATACTTAACTTTTAAATATAACGGAAACAGTTATAATACCTGGCTGCAGCATCATAGTCGCCTTTCTCCACCAGGTGATTGATGTAGGCCATCCCGATTTTCTGTACAGTCATGCGAAGACGGTTAAAGCATAAACTAATTGGAATTCATTTACTTCAGAATTTAACCACATTTTTTCATGAACTCTTGTACCTGAACATCATGCCTTTTGATATTCTTGAAGCTGATCTCTGCTGCCATTAGTGCCTCCTGTAACACGCACCGAATTCAGACATCTCCGAGAACATAGCGTTCTTTAGTATATTAATGATCACTGACAATTACTAGAGTTATTCACTAGTCTGCTGCTACGTATATAGTCAGACCTCATATTTCTTCTTGTCGAGCAGCCAGTCGATGTGGTCATCCTGGTCTCGTTCTTTAGCCACTACAACGTCTTTAGGGCTTATGATGTAGTACAGAGACTCTCCCTCTGAGTGCTCTACAAAACCAAGACGTGGTTTTAGGGCTGGCTCAAAGTGGCATTTCAACATTCAACAGCATGCTGAAATCGGTTATAAATCAAGATAATATTAATAAAAGAAAAAAAATGCAATTGTCTTTTTCGGAAAAAATACCTTAAGTTATATTCAAGCTCTACAATGTTCATATATTTAATATAAAATTATTTAATAAAATTGAAGCATGCTGAAATCGGTTATAAATCAAGATAATATTAATAAAAGAAAAGAAAAAGCAATTGTGTTTTTTGGAAAAAAATACCTTAAGTTATATTCAAGCTCTACAATGTTCATATATTTAATATAACATTATTTAATAAAATTTAATCATGGTGAAATCTGAAATGTTAGAGTATACTTAATCACTTTCTAAAGAATTCCTTAAAGAAAAAAAAGCTTCAGGGATACAGCCTGAGGGTGTCTATTCATAGAAGTAAAATGATTTAACTTTCCCTCTATCTCTCCTTCCATTACCCAGTCTGTAGTCCCGGCATTCGTTCTCCTGAAAGTTGCGGACAGTGAGAGCGTCAGACGAGATCTCCTCACAGCTCTCGGGCAATGGCTGGATGATGTCTAAACGTGGACGTGATCGGAACTCCTCCTCCTGTGACACACACACGTACACACTTAAACACCGCTGCTTCCACTGACATCCAGTCATCCTGCATCCAGAACTCAAATTCATGCCTTCACGTATGAGGAAATGTAAATGTTAACTCTAATAACTCTTCAGCATTCCACTTATATTTATCGTCTAGTACTTATCATAATAATAGAAGCTCCCATGTCCAAAATGTACTGTATCTCTATTTAACAAATTACATTAGAGAATATATATAGACGATTTATATCACATTCAGAAAGGAGGATCTAAACTTATGAACAGATATCATATTGTTCTAGCAGCACTGCTACAGGTCATATGAATTATAGCATATAGTATTTCAGGGTTCCAGACTGCATTCCAGATATTCCAGATATTGTGCGAGTTAAAATTTAGTTTCGAGTGCCTGATGATAAGATGATAAAAAATGGAGATTACAGTTACCTCAGCACAAATGCAAATTAAATGTTAAATGTTAAATAATGTAATATTAAATACATGCTGTATATTGAAATAAGTTTTACTGTATATTATAATAAACCTTGACATGGGTTTATGGGTAAATTCATGTCATGGCAATACTGGGCATTCAATAATTTCTTGGAAACATCTATAACAACTGTTCTTTTCTGGGGCAGAATGAGTGTATAACAAAAGAAAAGAAAACAAGAATTTGGTGCACAAGTTTTCATTTTTTGTGGGAGTTTCTGAAATTGGCACACAGTAAACAAAAATATAATAGCACAAAAAGTAAGGAAATTTGCTTTGCTTTCTTTATTTCTTTGTTGCGGCAATAAATCTTATACTATTGGAAAGCTTGTTAATTTCCCTTTTAAATGGTGCCACATTTGTAAGGAACATGCATTTGTGGGTTGAGCAGTAGAGCTGAGAATGTAGGTTATGCCCATGAAAATCTCTGCCATTGCCAAACACCTTATTCTGCCGTTGACTTGTTTGGTGTTTGGTGGACTGGATGATTGAAGTTTGAAGAAACAAGACATATTGGCAATTTAAATGTATTGATTTAACAAACAGGAGCCTCAGAAGCATGTGGAAGAACCATACACAGCCACAACAGCCTGGCACCTCCTCCTCATGCTGGTCACCAAACTGGTCACACACTGTTGTGGGATCCATCCCATTCTTCCACCAGCATTTGTTGCAAGTCAATCAATATGGTTGTGTTGGTCACTCTGGCATGAACAGCATGCATGAGCTGATCCCACAAGTGTTAAGTGGGGTTGAGGTCAGGACTGCTGGCAGGATATGGGATTGCCACTGGTTGCAGAATTTCATCATAAACTGTTTGGCAATGGAAGAGAAGATTTGGCAAAATTGTCATGGGTGCAACCCACATTCTCTGCTCTACTGCTCATCCAGAAATGTATGTTTCTCACAAATATGGGACCATTTAAGCGGAAATTTTTTATTTATTGCCAAGAAGCATTGTTACAATAAATAAACCTACCAAACACAAATTTCCTTACTTTTTGTGCAATGTTTACTTAGATATACACTAGGTATAAAATATCCACTTAGATTATTAATGCTGAAAGTTCCAAAATGTTTTTGAACTTTCCAAGGCCAAGGCCTCTTAACTTTGTTAGTGATGATGACTGACTACAGCTGGTAGCTTCTCTGAGCCCACATTGTGATGCAGCATGCATTGGACTGACAAACACACAGTAAAATAGGAAAGCCCAAGGATCTCTATTCTTTGGCCTTCCTCTATCTCCATGTTTTGTGTTTGTTTTTTTTCTTCAAAATATATGCAGGTAGCCTTGCCTCGATACTGCCATATTTGCTTCTGCGTGCCCACGTTATAGTACTCAGGCTTACAGTGAACTCAGAGAAGAGCTTCCTAACACAGAAGCAGTAGTGAGACTGCTAGCTACTCCATCAGCCCAGTATGTGGTGGATGTTATTATGCTTACCAGTTAGATTCAGATGGTTAGGCCATTAGACACGTTAGGCATACCGGGGCTGTGGGCATTTCAAAAATGTCACAGACTGAAATGTTCCCTTGTCTCAGTGAAGGGAGTACAGGCATTATCTCACTGACAATGCACAACCAGTTGGAAGACCAGTTGGGAGAATTGCACCATTGTAATTCACATTACAAATATTTAAAATGTCATACTTTCAGAGGCTCTTAGCATATGCAATACTATAATGTACATATTGTACATGCAAACTCCAATTTCTTCTATTTTTGCTAATCTGTCACATCTAAATGTTTCAGATCATCAAACAAATTTTTAT
Organism: Leptodoras nelsoni; assembly: GCA_028566375.1. Taxonomy (NCBI): domain Eukaryota; kingdom Metazoa; phylum Chordata; class Actinopteri; order Siluriformes; family Doradidae; genus Leptodoras; species Leptodoras nelsoni. The sequence goes on from JAOVVG010000027.1 coordinate 7,667,564, forward strand.
TTAAGATAAAGACAACATGAGTAAACACAAAATGCACCTTTTAAATGAGCATTACGTTTGTAGAAGATAAAGATTCATTCAAAACCTATATCACCCATGTGAAAAAGAAATTGCCCCTTAAACCAAATAACTGTCTGTGCCACCCTTCACCCTAACAGATGCAATCACATGTCTGTGATGAGTCTTCTACATCGCTGTGGAGAAATTTTGACCCACTCTTCTTTGCGGAATTGGTTTAATCTGGCTACATTGGAGGATTTTTGAGCATGAACCTGGTGTTGCCTGTTGAAGGTCTTTCCACGGTATCTCATGGGATTCAAGGCAGGACTTTGACTCAGACACTCCAAAACATTAATTTAGTTTCTTTTGAGCCATTCAGAGTTGGACGTTCCTGTGTACTTCAGATCATTGTCCTGTTGTATAACCCAAGGTCATGAACTAATGGGTGAATATTCTTCTTGAGGATTTTCTGACAGAGAGCAGAATTCACAGTTCCATCAATTATAACAAGTTGTTATACCAGGTTCTGCAGAAGCAAAGCAGCCCCAGAGCATTACTCTACCACCACCATGTTTGACTTCAGTATGATGTTCTTATGGTGGAATGTGGTGTTAATTTACACCATATGTAACAGGATCCATGTCTTCCAAAAATATATTCCACCTCTGACCTCTGATCAGTCCACAGAATATTATTCATAAAGTCTTTTGGGTCATCTAGATGTTTTTTGATCAGCATAGTTTTGCACCTTGCAAATCTCCCATGGATGCCCAGTGTCTTTCTTATAGTGGAATCATGCACACTAACCATAATTGAGGCAAGTAGCATCTGCGGTTGTGCTGGCAATGTGCTCTTGGTGATATTTCGGTAGGCCGGCCACTCCTAGGAAGGTTCACCACTGCTCCATGTTCTCTTCCTTTGTAGATAACAGCTCTCTTTGTGGTTCACTGGAGTCCCAGAGCCTCAGCTCAATGACTTTCTATCATTTTCCAGATTGGTAGATTTCAATGCCTTTGTTTTATATCTGTATAAAATCTCTTTAGAACATGGCATCATGTGCTGCTCTTTGAGATCTTCTATCCTGCATCACACTGTCACATTTCCAGGACAGGTTCTAGTTTAGTGATGTTTAGATTCACCAGGTTGGGCAGCAATCATGCCTGGGTGTAACTTCAATATTTGGAATGATCATTTAAAGCTGCATTTTGTGTTTACTCATTACATTGTCTTTATCTTTTATTAAAATGAGTTAGATGATCTGAAACACATAATTGTGACAAATAGGCAAAAACAGAAGAAATTTGGGAAGAGAGTAAATACTGTATGCACACAGGATCCTACCATATGCTCAGAATTCTCTTTAACAAAGTAAAGAGTAACAAGTTGATCAGCCAAAGGAGCCAGTCCGCTGATGAAGAACTCCGTCTCAAATGCTGACACTGCAAGAGACCGTGACAAATATTTTTTTAGATCCATCGATATTCTGTAAATATGACTTCAAATGTTTTGTGTTTAAATAAGGTAAGAGTATAAACTAAGAATTACCAATTTCGACATAGCGACTAGGTAAATCTCTCATTTCTGATGGGTCACGTTCCTTGACAACACAAATCTAAAACGTATAAAAAAAAATGCATTAAGTTTGCCTAATAGTAGGAATGTGGACAATCAAACTTCAATAAAAGCATACGCACCTTGACTGAAGTTCCCCAGCCAATAATAAGAGTGGTGTTATCTTTCCAGCAAAGGCTACAGGGATACATGTCGGGCCTCAAGCTGGTGTTGTCCCGTAACACATTTGTGATTCGTTGCTTGCTGCTGATGTCGTAGATCTTCACCCCCTGAACAAGGATGAAAACTTGACCATCATGGTTAGGTCTAGACAGTAACCTCTTCTTATTTTTACATATGCTCACCTTCCAGTTTAACAGGAACACCTCTACACCTGCTCACTGATGCAGTTTTTCAAGCAAGATATAAACGTTTACACTTAATAGTAAATTCAATGCAATACCAACTCTTCTTGTAACATTAGGTTTATTATGGGTTGCAGTTAAGTGCAGCCTCCAAGCACAAAAGGTACTGGTGTATTTTATATACAATACTTTACTTAGGCACTGCGATTATATTACAAATCACCATTTGTTATAACTATAATGCCACATAAAGTCTGTAAAGAGTAACTGTACCACGCTGTTAGCCCAGGCGATGAGATTGGCCCTCCATTTGATGTTAGTGATGGTTCCCTCTCCCTCATGCAGAACGGACGTCTTCCAGCGATTCAGCCAGTTTCTCTCATACAGCAGCAACTACAGTCCACACAGACACAGAATACTAATTTATTCACAAGAAACTAGAAAAAGAAAATAACTACCACTTTTAAAATTGTTGACAGAGTTTGAGATGTTTACTACACTAGTTCCAGAAAAACAGTTAATACTTGATAGGTCCGCCGTGGAATCACAGTGGGAATGTTGCACTGAATTCTGATGTTACTTGAGGCAGTGTTGCACTTGAAACGATTCTTGCCAATCTTTTTGCTGCTTCTGGTAGTCATGGTACACCCTTGAAATGCTTGTACGTAAAAATCCAAACTTTGCTTCTACCTCCGAAATGCTATGACCCATCTCACAAGCTCCAACTTTTAAACAGCATTGAAAACTGTGATAACTTGCCATTATCATGGTGGAAACAGCCCTAGAAGCTTCTATAGATCTTCTATAGATCGCTTTATATACGCAGTGGTGGACGCAACTAATGACATGCATAGGTGGCGTTGCCATGTATTTAGTTTAGGCTGCAGTGCCAGTTTTTCTGGTACTTCAGTGCATTCGTATGTAATTAGTTGAACCTAGAAGACGGTCAGCATGTCATCACATTTAACTGTGGATTATCTAGCAGAACTAGTATGTCTTTCTCTCTCTCTTTCAAAAGGTGAAAATTGGTCCACTAATCCATAAAGTACAAAACCTAAATGAGTCATGGTAACTTGCTTGCAGGGATAGTCGAGACTCTCAGTAAACTGTGATTTGTACTTTCCACCAGCAGGGGGCAGGAGAACATAAACTTAACACTACTGATATCGAGACGCCTTGTATCAGCAGGACGTTGATCTGAGGTAAAATTTCTGTGGAAAATACTATCATATACTTAGTTAATAACTAATTAATAACTTAATAATAAGGAAAGTGAAATCACCCTTTAGCTGCTCGAGATTTCCTCAAACGTACAAATAAACTAATTTGAATAACAAGGAACAACAAATGTATACCAGTTAAAAAATAAAAAATAAAATGATTAATAATCAAACAATTAAATTAAGTTTAAAAAATATTTTTTATTTGCTAGTCTGCTAGCTTTCTTCTGAATTTTTTTTTTTTATAAAACTGTATAATAGTTACTGTACTGTACTGGCAATCACGAATTAACAGGAAACAATGAGCTATGAAGACAATTCTTCATAATACACAGTAACTCAAAACGGGTTTCATAAAGTCAGAACAAAATCAGTATATGTGTAATCAAGATATCAATATGAATATTATGTATTAGATATTATGAATATTATTTTATTGACTAGACTATTAGCAAAAGTTTTGGATGGTTTTAGACCGTCATTGAAAGTTATGTTTTATATATATATATGTATATATATATATATATATATCAGTTTGTGTCAGATGAAATTGCCAGTTTGCTAATGCTCCATATCATGAATGAACAATTGAGGTATTTATGTACATTTAATGGCATATAAAATGTTTGAAATGTTGTCTTCCTGATGCAGTTTGCTTTAAACAACAGCATCGGTTGAACAGCACCAGCAGCTACAGCGGCTTCAATCTGCTCTCACATTCCTCGGGATCTTCTACATGTGTGCAGTGTCCAGTAAGTAACGCAACGCGGCTCTGTGCGACGGCCCTCTCCGAGACAAGCCGAGGAATCGAATCTAGACCGATGACGCAACCTTGGACTAGCTTTACTACATTCTCATGAGCGTCCTTACATAAAAGATTATATAAATGACCTCTGCTTGTCATTAAGTGACTGAGATATGTCTCTAGACCAGACATCGCTTTATTTTCTTTTAACATTCAACACAAAAAAAGCTGTTGTATGAAAACATTGCTGTCTGGTCTGGGGAAATATCTGAGCTGTATACACTTCATAGACGTAATGGCGAACTATGTGGAAATTATAATTGAAAAACCAGTGGGCATGCCACAATGATCCAGCCCACTTCAATTAGAAGAGCAAGGTGTATTTTATTTATTTATTTTTTTACAGGGCCTGACCTGTCCTGTCTGTATCCTGACACGACATAAAGAATAGCTCGTTCAGAGCGGCTCCGATTCTGCACTTCGAGCTGTGTTAACAGATCACGGCCCAGCAATGGGAGATGACACTTCAGGAGCCCTGCTGACGGAATTGAATTGCCTTTGAAAAGATGTGTCCTCAGTGGAAGCTGTATTGATTTTCATGGCGAGGTTGCATTATGGGAATCTTAAGCCAGGGAAACAGAAGGTAATCAGCAGAAACGGGAAGACGAAGGCAGCAGACACTCTCCCCGCTCTGCTTAAGTCTGAGTTAGTGGACAAAAGCCGTCCGGAATTTAATTATTGTCTTATATGCGACAAAAAATGTGGGTTGTGTCACAAAATGTTTTCGGGGATATCTGAAAAGTTTTTCAATTTCTATTATAATGATTGCGTATTGTTCTTCAGATCATGTGTAACAAAAGGACAGCATTAATTGAGTCAGTATCAGGTGGTAGTTGGTAATTAAATATATGCTATTTATAACCATTATTATTATTATTATTATTATTAATAATAATAATAATATAATAACAATTATAATAATGATTAATAACAATTAATAATAATTCATGAATAATTGAAAACTAATAAGCAATTACACCATTTAAAAATAAGAATTAAATATATTAAATATATCAACAGCATAAAATGAATTCCTTAATGAACTGACTTAATGCATTAGTGAATTAAGTATTCAGAAATGCTATGTGGCATTCAGTAGAGCTGGATGATATGCAAGAAATAAAAATGCATAAACAAAGGCATGTGCTGTTATAGAAAAAAAACCCGATGTGATCAACGATGTGGGCGGTGTGACGAGGCTAAGGGTAAGACACAGAATATCATTTTATCCACTACACCGACACTGGAGGCGTTTGGAAATCTTAAATAAACATTTTGCTTACCTAGATCATGACCATAGCAATGAATTAAACAGGCTCTAATTTGTTAAAGAAGCTTTTTGTTGGCTTTAATTATGTGAATGTGAATTAGGTGAAGACACTTGATGCAGTTCAGTGATGAGCTCGGTGTCCATGATCACCTGGGTATAAAGCAGATCATTTGTCAGGTCCTCCGTTTGTCTTGCCCTCACATAATTCACACCGAATTCACCCTTTCTGTAATTCGGCTCTAGATATTTGACCTTTTCTAGTTCTGTTAACCTGTTTTTTATTGATTTCAATTTTTTTTACTTCATCTTTTACTTTGGCTTATATAAAATATTTACACAATTTATAGAAGGTTAATAAAATAAGGCCCAGTCTGAGAGTTTGAAACATTTATCATGTTTTGTTAAATGTGATAAATACTGTATAGCTCATACAAGGTTTTTAGTACTGCAGCTTTATATTTTCTCTTTTACCATTTAGGACTAATGTTATATTTTATATTGTTAACAATAATATAAAATTGCACTCTATCCTTCACGCATAAATAAAATCTGTTTCAGTTCTTTTCAATGCCTTTCAATCCCTGCATTATCTGTAAACATATTTAACCCAAACGGTTTTAAATATTTGGGATTTTTTTTTTTGTCTACAGAATAAAACGCGCTCAAGTTTAGATTAAAGATCCTCCTGAGTGGCTCGACAGAAAAGCATTTGCCCCGTTGTCCGGAAATCACGAGTTTGAGGGGTGAATGGGTTTTTTTTTTGAATGCCATGTCATCATCCAGGCAAGAGCAAGGTTAAAAATAAAATAAATAACTGCATAGCTGAATAAATGGGTAGGCAAAAAAAATAATGTGAACACAAGTGAATAGAAATTTTACCAATTAAAAGTGTAAAATATTTCACCTTGAAGTTAAACAACTATAAGGAAGGCTGACTTAAAAGCTTGGGACAGACAAAATAGGATCAACTATAATCTTCTACATAATAATATATAATAGAAGATTAAATATACATTACAGGCCAAAAGTTTGGACACACCTTCTCATTCAATGCGTTTTCTTTATTTTCATGACTATTTACATT
>JAOVVG010000027.1:8182178-8198021 GCA_028566375.1 Leptodoras nelsoni
TTTTTTGTATTAAAAACACTTTTCTTTTATTGGTCGGATGAAATATGCAAATTTTTTGAGATTTTAGTTTTTTCTTTACTTTTTTGCCAAAATCATCAGTATTAAAACAATAAAAGGCTCGAACTACTTCAGTTGTGTGTAATGAATCTAAAATATATGAAAGTCTAATGTTTATCAGGACATTACAGGAAATAATGAACTTTATCACAATATGCACATTTTTTGAGAAGGACCTGTATTTGCACACAAATTCTAAAAGGAGATAAAGAAAAACAAATCAAACAAATCAGACAAAATACACTGTAAGAACTCCTTGTTTTGTTATGTCTTGAGAATGTAAAAATTAATGTTGGCACAACATGAAAACTGAAAATAGTTGGCCCAAAAACAAAAAAATGTGTTGTGCCGCCAGCTGCAGCATTTTTTGTTTAGCAAACAGCGGAATGGTGAACATACTGTGTATGCGCATGCAACAGTGGAATGGTGAACATACTGAGCATGCGCATCAACACTTTCTCACCAAAGAAGACTTACAGGCAGCATTTTATGTGATATTGGATCATTTTTGTGAATAAATAAATTACCAAGTCTACTATTTTGTCTCATTTGTTTGATTTGGCTTTAGGATTTGTTTGAAAATCTGATTAAGATTTAGGTAAAATTTATGCAAAAATACAGATAATTACAAAGGGTTCTGTTATATCCATGGCGGCCAGTGAGTGCCAGATGTGCCCTGAACTACAAGCCAGGACTACAAGCTGTTACGTCAGCGGCCACTAGGGTCCGCCACTCTCCCCCAACATCCAGCTCACGCAGAGGTCGTGGGAGACCCACTTCCGGTGTGACCCGCAGGTAGCTCGGCCAGATTGTATCCACCTGCGCCCTATCGGGGAGAAGAGCCCTCATTGGCTCTCTCTCCCTATTTAGGGCATCTTCTGGCTGGGCTTTCCTGCGGCACAATGCCCATTGTACTTTGTATCGACGCGTCAGACGAGATTCCGTGTTGTCAGAGCTTGGCAGAGTCAAGTACCTTTCTATCTTCGTTAATCTACTTAGCTAGCTTTCTCGTGCGTTGTACATTCTGACTCTGTTTGCATTACTACTTTTGTTTGTTCTGTCTGTGTGCAGATTCCGGCCAGAGCATGGACCTGGACTTCCGTTAGTTTGGAGCTTGATTCAAGAACTCAAAGCGCACGCTTTGCATGTTGGCGCACACCAGGAGCTGTTGCTGGTCGCTCTTCCGGAACGCTACGGAGGAGACCCATCCGGATGTGCCGGCTTTCTCCTTCAATGCGAGCTGTTCTTCGCGGTGCACGGCTCCCTTCCAGACGATCAGAAGGTGGCCCTGATCATCAGCACCCTGACTGGAAAGGCGCTAGAGTGGGCTACCGCCGTCTGGCACAATTCAGGTGAGCTGATGCAGAACTATTCCACCTTTCTCACTGAATTCAAAAACGTGTTTAATCATACTTCTGAGGGCTGGGATCCCGGCGAAGTGCTTTTCTCCATGTCGCAGGGCGATCATCATGTAGCAGAGTTTCGCACAGTTGCTGCCGGAAGAGGCTGGAATGAGCCTGCTCTGAAGGCCGTCTTCCGCCGTGGGCTCTCACCGGCGGTACTCCACAAACTGGCCTGCCGAGATGACTGGATGACTCTTAACATGCTCATCGCAGCCTCTATCCGGCTGGACCAGCTGCTATGCACCCGACCACGAGAAGCTGAATGCACCCCGCCCTGCTCCTCCGGGCGAACCTGAGCCCATGGTCCTGGGACCCGTGCAACTGCCCAAGGCTGAGAGACGACGAAGGGTTCGGTCTGATCTCTGCCTCTACTGTGCGTACGCCGGTCACAGTTAAAGGCTGCCCTGTCAGACCAGGGGTAGAAGCCGCCGGCGTCACGTGCCCCCAATGCGGTGAGTCGCTCTCCACCCAATTCTTGCCATGAGCTTATTATACATGTTCAGATCTCCTACCTGAAGAAAACTATCTTCGTTCCAGCCCTGATCGACTCCGGAGCCTCGGACAACTTTGTGGACCAAGCTACCCTCTCCAAGCTGGGAATCCCAATGGTCCAGTTGCTGCGGCACCTTCACATCCGGGGGATCGATGATGCGCCCATTGGAGAGGGAAGAATTACGCATTGCTCTCCTCATCTTCTTCTCTCCGTGGGCGTCTTGCATCAAGAAGAGATCGAGCTGCTTGTGACCAGCTCCCCTACCTATCCCATTATACTGGGCCTGCCGTGGATGAGCCGCCACCTCTTGGAGAAGTCGGGAGATTTTATCCTGGTCACCACACTGCTTCACTCACTGCCTGCGTTCTCGCCCCTTCGTCTGCTGGCCACTAGGGTCGAGAGCCCCGACATCGGTGAAACAGTGGTTATTCCTGAGTGCTACTCCCACCTTTGGGAGGTTTTCAGCCGCCGGCACACCGAGGGACTCCCCCCACATAGGGAGTTTGACTGTAAAATCGACTATCTCCCTGGGTGCGCACTCCCTCGCTCCAAAATCTACGCGTTGTCACTCCCTGAAAGACTAGCTATGGAGGAGTACATCCAGGAAGCGCTAGCAGTCGGCTATATACGTCACTCAAGCTCCCCAGCCTCCGCCGGGTTCTTTTTTGTGGAGAAGAAAGGAGGTGGCCTTCGTCAATGCATAGATTACCGAGGACTAAACAAGGTCACTGTGCGCTTCCCCTATCCCTTGCCACTTGTCCATTCAGCCCTCGAACAACTGGCTGGGGCTAAGTTTTTCACCAAGCTTGACCTAAGGAGTGCCTATAAACCGGTCCACATCCGTGAGGGGAAGAATGGAAAACAGCCTTCAGCAACTCCTCCGGCCATTTTGAGTACATGGTCATGCCCTATGGTCTAGCAGCAGCCCCTTTTCCAGTATTTGATAAATGAGGTACTTCGGGACATGTTAGGTAAATTCGTCCTAGATTACATAGATGATATTCCAATCTTCTCTCCTGATCTCTCATCTCATGTACATCATGTGTCTAGAGTCTTAGAACGACTCCTAAAGCACCAGCTGCTCGTCAAAGGGGAAAAGTGCCAATTTCACCAGCAACGTATTGACTTCTTAGGCTATCACATTGGCCCGGAGGGGGTTGCGATGTATCCCAGGAAGGTCTCAGCCGTTGAGAACTGGAAGGTTCCCAGAAGGAGGTTTTCTCGGATTCTCCACCTTCTACCGACGCTTCATTCGCAACTTCAGTAGCGTGGCTAGCCCCCTCACGGATCTGCTCAAGGGTAAGCCCAGGCACTTGAGGTGGACACCTTCTGCCCAGGAAGCCTTTTGCCCACTCAAGAAAGCTTTTACCTCAGCCCCCATCCTCAAACAGCCCGACTCCAAGCTGCCTTTCATCGTTGAAGTCGATGCTTCTGAGGTCGGTGTAGGCGCCATTTTGTCCCAGCATCACGGCCTACCAGCCAAGATGCATCCAGTTGCTTATTTTTTTCCGTAAAATGTCCAAAGCCGAACGCAACTACGATGTAGGAGATAGGGAGCTCCTAGCCATAAAATTTGCCTTAGAGGAATGGAGGCATTGGCTGGAAGGCTGCCAAGAGACTCAATCCTCGCCAGGCCCGGTGGGCGATGTTTTTTGCTCGTTTTGACTTCGTCATGTCATACCGCCCCGGGTTAAAGAATGGTAAAGCTGATGCTCTATCTAGGATGTTTGATAAAGTCTCTGATAATGTTTTGCAACCCATAATCTCTCCCTCAAAGTTTGTCAACAGGATTACCTGGGACCTGGACCGCTTAATTCTCACCAGTCAGCCCAAGAGACGTCCCAGCCAATGTCCTCCCGGCTTGTTGTTCGTTCCCATGGAGCTTCGCAGTCGCCTCATCGCCTGGGCCCACCTAGATCCTGGAGTGGGTCATCCCGGAACGCAAAGAACTCTGGAACTCCTAGCAGGCAGGTACTGGTAGGATAAAATGCACCTGGACGTTAACGATTATGTCTCCTCTTGCTCTGTCTGTGCCAAAGCCAAGGTTCCCAGGACCCTGCCTGCCGGCAAGCTAATGCCTCTGCCTGCTCCCGAACGTCCCTGGTCACACATCGCGATAGATTTCCTGACCGATCTAACCTTGTCTGTAGGTAAGACGGTTATATTAGTTTCTCTAAATCGATCCGATGTGTGTCCCTGCCTAGCTTGCCCTCCGCCTTTGAGACTGCTGAGATCCTGTTTGATCACATCTTCCATTACTTTGGGATCCCAGAGTATATTGTGAGCGATCGTGGACCCTAATTTACGCCACGAGTCTGGAACAACTTCCTGAACAAGCTCGGGGTCACGGTGAGCCTCACCTCTGGTTACCACCCACAGGCCAACGGACAGACTGAAAGGTCAAATCAAGAACTGTTGAAGTTTCTGAGGATGTTCTGCCACCGGCATCCTCAGGCCTGGGTGAGGTTTTTGCCCTGGGCGGAATACGCCCAGAATTCGCTGAAACACTCTGCAACTAACCTCACCCCCTTTCAGTGTGTCCTAGGTTACCAGCCTCCACTGTTCCTGTGGGATGCCACCGAAACAGACATGCCAGCCGTGGATGCGTGGTTCAAGAAGTGTGAGCATGTATGGGCACTCACCAACCAGACCATTGGCAAGGCAATCAAGCAGATGAAGAAGTTCGCGTCGGGGTAAAACCTCCTCTTTTTGCCCCGGCGGGTCTGGGTTGCTACTAAAGCTCTTCCTCTCATGTTCGGCAAGAAAAAGCTTGCCCCCCGCTACTTCGGCCCGTTTCCCGTAGTAAGAAGTATCAACGAAGTCACTTATCGCCTTAAGCTCCCCCGTCATTGTAGAATTTGCCCTACATTTCACGTCAGCCAGTTGAAACCGGCCCGGGATGGACCATTGGCTGATGCCAGGGAGGGAACCCAAGCACCAGACACAGCGGAGGCTGAGGGTGAGGTCACCTTCGCGGTCCGTGATATCCTCGACTCCAGGCGCAGAAGAGGTCGGATGGAGTATCTAGTGGCTTGGGAGGGGTTTAGCGCCGAAGAGAATAGCTGGGTGGTGGACATCCCAACAAGCCTGCTCCCCGCAGGCCCGGCAGGCCCAGTAAAAAGAAGAAAGAAAAATCGGCTCCCGGAGGTAGCCCGTTGAGGGGGGGCTCTGTTACGTCAGTGGCCACTAGGGGCCGCCACTCTCCCCCAACGGCCAGCTCCCGCAGAGGTCGTGGGAGACCCACTTCCGGTGTCACCCGCAGGTAGCTCGGCCAGATTTTATCCACCTGCGCCATATCGGGGAGAAAAGCCCTCATTGGCTCTCTCTCACTCATTAATCTACTTTTCTCTGCTTTCTCGTGCGTTGTACATTCTGACTCCATTTGCATTACTGCTTCTGTTTGTTCTGTCTGTGTGCAGATTCTGGTCAGAGCATGGAGCTGGACTTCCGTTAGTTTGGAGCTTGGACTGAGTTTGCGCTTCGGCACCATTTGTGTTTGCTCCTTTTGTTTTCTTTGAGCTCCCGCTCTGTGCTGCGTTTTAAGTTGTCTTTGTGAACACTATTGATTAAAGTCTGCATTTGCTTCCAACATTGCCTTCCGGAGTACCTTCCTTACACAAGCCAGGACTACAAGTTCCACAGGGCCCAACTAACTAGGTGCACCTGCTGGCTGCCATTTTTTGATTGAGTCTAGCATGTGCTGGGGAGATAAAAAGAAGGCTTCAAGTCCTCATTAGCATGGATCAACATGATGTTAAACTATATTCTATTTTTATCGATGCCTCACTACCACCTGAACTCTTTCAAGTTAAATACTTTGATTTATTAATTGTAGTTTTTGCCCTTTCATATTGCCTCTCACTTTCCCATGCTCTGTACTTCATAGTCTTTGTTTCTCCTTACCTGTGTATGAACTGCGTGTTTTGTCTGTGATTCTGCGTCACAATAAATATATCGGCACTTGACTCATTACTTGGGATCATTACAGGTTCACAAACCTTCAAGCACCACTGTAGATAATATAATTACAAAATCACAAAATTTAGAGCAGAGATTCCATATTTTTACAACCTTCCTGTTGCATGTTTTCATATGTTTGATCTATAACCCCTAATTTATATCTTTCAGAACAGGGGTTTAATATTTAACACTTGCACATTATGCCTGCTGTTTTCCTGTTTTTTATTTTCATTAAAAAAAATTTTTTGAGTGTGACTAAATCAGCTTTGCTATGAATGCTCTCTGCACTAAACAGTTGATGTTTAGCCATTTACATTTACGGCATTTGGCAGACATCCTTATCCAGAGCAAATTACAGTCAGCTCATTTACACAGCTGAGCAGTTGAGGGTTAAGGTGCAGCTTGGCTGTGGTGGGATTTGAACTCACTACCTTCAGATCAGTAGTCCAAGACCTTAACCACTGAGCTACACTGTCCCCTTTAGCCATGTACACGAATCAGCCATAAAATTAAAACTGCCTGCTTAATATTGTGTAGGCCCCCCTGTGCCACCAAAATACTAAGTTGTGAGCTGGGGCCTCCATGGATCTGACTTGTATGTCCAGCACATCCCACTGAACAATTTTTGCAGTGTGGTAGGGTGCATTATCCTGCTGAAAGAGACTGCTGCCATTCAGGAATACAGCAGTAAGATGGTGCCATTAAAGGGTGTACTTGGTCTGCAACAATATTTAGGTAGTTGTTAAATGTCAGAGTACCATCCACATGAATGAAAAGATCCATTGTTTCCTAGCAGAACATTTCACATGTTGTAAAAGAAATTGTGATTCATTAGAATGGGACAACTTTTTCCATTGTAGCATGGTCCACTTCTGATGTTCATGTGCCCATTGCACGTGCTTTTGGCCATGGTCATGGGTCAACATGGGCATTCCAACTGGTTTGCAGCTACATGGCCCTATACGCAGCAAGCTGTTATGCACTGTGTGTTCCGACACCTTTCTATCATAACCAGCACTAACTTTTCAGCAATCTATGCTACACTACTTCTGTGGGATCAGATCAAACAAGCTAGCCTTTACTCCCAATCCACGTGGCTCATGGCCTTGGGTGCTCATAATACTGTTGCCGGTTTACCAGTTGTCCTTCCTTGTACCACATTTGGTAGGTACTAACCACTGCACACTGGGAACACTCCACAAGAACTGCACTTTTAGAGATACTCTGACACAGTCATGTAGCCATCATAATTTGGCCCTTGTCAAAATCACTCAGACAACTTCACTAAAAATTTGATATTGCACCATTATTAGAATATTGCTCTAATAAGATATTGCACCCTGTACAGAATATCACTATATATGTATAGTGTGTGTGTGGTCTGTATGGAGTGGTGCTGATTATACAGTCGGACTTCTGCAGGAAGGAAGGACCTGCGATACCTCTCCTTCAGACACTTTAGATGGAGCAGGCTGTCACTGAAGGAGCTCTCCAGTGATGTCAGAGTGTCCTTCATGGAGTAGGTGTTGCTGTCCATCATGGGTGACAGTTGTCATCATCCTCCTCTCTGCCACCACCTCCACTGTGTCAAGGGGGCTGCCCAAGACAGAACTGGCCTTCTTGATTAGTTTATCGAGTCTCTTCCTATCAGCAGCTGATATGCTGCTGCCCCAGCAGACCACACCATAAAAGATGGCTGATGCCACCACGGTGTTGAAAAAGGTCATGAGGAGTGGCCCCTGCACTCCAAAGGACCTCAATCTCCTCAGCAGGTACAGTCTGCTCTGTCCTTTTCTATAAAGTGCATTGGTGTTGTCTGACCAGTCCAGTTTATTGTTCAGGTGAATACCCAGGTATTTATATGATGTCACCATCTCAATGTCTGTTCTCGGATGTTCACCGGTGTCGAGGAGGGGTGTGTGTGTCTGCAGAAGTCCACCACCAGCTCTTTAGTTTTCCCTGCATTGATCTAGAGGTAGTTCTGCTGGCACCAGTGTATGGAGTCCTGCACCAGTTCTCTGTACTCCTTGTCATCTCCATCTGTGATGAGGCTGACGACTGCTGAGTCATCAGAGACCTTCTGCAGGCGACAGGTTGGGGAGTTGTAGTTACACTCTGCAGTGTAAATGGTGAAGAGGAATGGGAACAGAACTGTTCCCTGGGGGGCCCCTGTACTGCAGATGACCAGATCAGATTTTAAGTCCCTTATCCTCATAAACTGTGGACAGTTGGTGAGGTAATCCAAAGCCAGGATGTGAAGAGTTCATCCACCCCAACATGCTCCAGCTTGTCCCTCAGTAGTGCCGGCTGAATCGTGTTGAAAGTACTGGAGAAATCAAAGAACATGATCCTCACAGTGCTCCCCGGCTTGTCCAGGTGAGAGAGTTTGTTGAAGGAGGAAGATGACGTTGACATTGTCCACCCCAATGCCATGCTGGTAGGCGAACTGAAGAGGGTCCATAAATGGGCTCACCAAGGGGTAGAGATGTGATGTAAGTGCCACCAGCCTGTAGTTATTTTGGTCCTTGGGGTGAGGAATCTTGGGCACAGGTAACACACATGATGTTTTCCACAGTGGTGGGACTCTTCCCAGCCTCAGGCTCAAGTTGAAGATGTGCTCAACTATCCTGCACAGCTGGTCCACACAGGACTTCAAGATCCTGATGCTGATACCATTGGGACCCACAGCCTTTCTTACCTTGATCCTCCTGAGCTCCTTCCTCACCTGAAATGAGGGACAAAGTGGGGTAGGGGGGCTGTGTGTTGGTTGGTGTGAGTGGGTGGGGTGGTGGCTGCTATGGAGAATAGTTGGGGGTGGTGGTGAGCTGAATGCTGCAGACAGCAAGGTGAGAATGGTGCTAGGACAGTATACTGGAGGTGTAAACGAGGGGGTCTGCAGCAGAGAGGACTGAGATGGAGGGGGGGGCAGATGTCTGATCAAATCTATTGAAGAATAAATTCAGATCATTCACCCACTTTTGGTCTCTCTCAGTCTGTGATTTTGATCCTTTATGGCCAGAAATAGTCCTCAGGTCCTTCCAAACTCCACTGATGTTGTTCTGCTGCAGCTTGACCTCCATTTTCCTCCTGTACTTGTTCTTCCCCATTCTGATCTTTCTCCTCAACTCTCTCTGCACAGGCTTCAGCCCCTCCTTGTTTCCTGACCTGAAGGCTCTAATTTTTTAAGCCATGACTCCGTGAACACCATGACACTGCTCTCCCCAAATTCCCTCTGGTGCCGCGTCAGTGCTGCTAGCTAATCCATCTTATTTGGAGGAGATCTTACATTTCCCATTATGACAGATGGAAGGATGGGTCTGTTTCTTCTCTTCCTGGCTCAGCGTAGAACTCCCTCCTCCTAAGCTAACGAGGGATGTTGGGTCTCTCTTCCGGCAACACTGCTTTGTTGCAGAGTGCTAGCAGCTGATCCCAACTGTAAACAATCCGACTCTGGCAACATACAGGGTCCCCAAACATGGCAAACTTCGGTTTCCATAGTGCAGTGGTGAAGAGAAAGGGCATACACAAAAAAGATGCTACAAGAAGAAGAGAGTATCTACACAAAGAAAGTTAGAAAATGTTAGAAAAGCTCCACGGTGACCGAGAACTGCCACTCGCGCGACACCATCATGAAAGTACTTGCTGGAGTCCCTGCTTGTTACCTGACCACACATGGAGCTTCATATGCTATGCCTGAGACACCATAAGATACCAGTGACTGTAAATCATTCTTTATGTTTGTTTGGAGTTATCTTTGACAGAATATCACTTTCTGCTGCTGAAGATTTCTCCACATAGACAGCCTAAATATCACCATCATGGACAGTGTAAAGACATGTAGATAAATTTATAATGCCATAAATTTGGCATTGCAACTGATATAACCTACCTTCCTAAGATGGCTAATTGCCATGAACAGTTTTGCACTCGGTCAAATCTCCATCAGTGAATGGTTTACATTTGTCTTTTTTAATATATAACACATGGTTATAGAAGGGATTAGTTATTATTGCACTACCCGGTGTTTCTCAAATAAGGATGACTTCCTTTGAGTCTGATTCATCCCAGGGTATCCTTCCTCTTGTCAAAAGTTAAATGTGTCAGGATTTTATGTCTTTGTAAAGCTGCTTTTGGACAATATCCATTGTTAATAGTGTTTTAGAAAAAAAATAAAATATAATTTATAATATTTTGCTCTTATAAATATAATGAAATATTAATGAAACTCACCTTGACCCTTGGAAATCGTGAGCACAGTGACACATCCAGGCCAGCACTTTTAAGTGCTGATATTCTTGCTTCAATATCTGAAATCTTAAAAAAAAACAACAACAACAGAGTGGCAACTATGTCCAGCACACACTGCTTCAAATGACTTCACTAATACCTGTATGTATCAATAAACAATTCTGATGTATTGTAATATTTAGCATCCGCATTACTCTTATGTTGACAATTAAAATACCTTCAATATATTTAGTGTAAATGGGGCTGCCTAAGTAGCAGCATTTACACAGTCCTGAGAAAGAATCTTAATGACAAATGTCTAATGATGCATTCACACTAAAAAGAGACAAAGGAACAGGTATTCATTTTCTGTGCAAGTATGTAAGTTTCCAGTCTAAGTGGCAGGCAACATGGAGACAGAATGTCAATTGTCTTCACTGATATTTTGTCAATTCTGTTGTTTTGTGGGGCCAGATTTTAGCAAAAAAAAAAAATAGACCCAACCTGCCTTTTGCCAACAGTTGTTTTAAATGCCAAGCCTGTTTGACTACTATTGCTGATCATGTGCTTGATGGGCACAATTTACCCATCTTATAATAGTTACTTTCATCATGCCCATGTAAGGCCCAAGTTATCTTGTGCAGTGGACAATTCTGCAGCAATTACTTGATCAGTCATGGGCCAGAACCTGAAAGAGGTTCTTGAGGTTCTTACAGTAATAGTATTTATTACAGTACACACACACACACACACACACAGACATGAGGTCTGTCCATAAAGCAATGAGATATCAGATAATAGAACAATAAGATCTGTTTCAGTTGCATTCTAGCCTTCAGAGTGCACAGACATTTGTTTCTGTATATATACACTGTATATATATATATTTATATATACAGTGTTGATGTGCATTGTACATGCAGGTAGGTATCGTAGGGTCATTGAAAATGTTGTTGCCGTTTATCACTGGTCTATTTTAGAGAATGTTTTTCATCAAATTTTTTTATAAAAGTAAATATTAAAGATGATTGATGTCTTTTATCTTTCGCTCATGTCATTTGACATATTGATTGATGATGAGTTTGCGTTTTTGCAGTATAGATATAAATTAAGAAAAAAATTAAAAAGGTTAAAATACAAATGCAAAAGTTTAATTTGAAATTAAAATACAAAACATTGACAACTTTCAGAGATAATTAAAGTATATAAAATAAGCTTGCATACAAATTATATGAAGTTATGAAATTATGAACTTGCAACAAACTTGCAACCCAGATTCTGTAAACACAGTGACATTGTGACCAGGCATTGCCAGTGTGGCTGTGACAGCTTCCTTAAGATCCAGCAGATGGTTAACCATTTTGAGCATAGATTTCCAAAGTGTGGAGATATCCTACTTGAATGCCAGCTTTGCTGTTGTTTGCTTCTGTTTCAGTTGATGTGAATTCATTGAGCTAAGCATTGAGCTATGCTTAAAATGACCCACAACTTACTCAGCAAGTCATCGACAGCACATCACACAATTTAAATTAGAGAAGCAGGGCACATTGCAAAGAGTAAGTCTTTTTTCTTTAAACAAGTAACGTAGCGGTCAATTTCGGAATGTTTGTGTTCATGGATGGTACCACTGCTTCGCATAATTTAAAAAAATTTTAATCTGCGTCATTTTTTAATGCATTAGCGCTTTTGTAAATGCATTAATTTGACAGCACAAATATATGCACTATATTGCCAAAGGTATTCACTCACCCATCCATAACATTGAATTCATGTATTCCAATCAATTCCATGGCCACAGGTATATAAATTCAAGCACCTAGGCATGCAGACTGTTCTAAAAACATTTGTGAAAGAATGGATGGCTCTCAGGAGCTCAGTGAATTTCAGTGTGGTACTGTGATAGAATGCCACTTGTGCAACAAGTCCAGTCATGAAGTTTCCTCGCTACTAAATATCCCACAGTCAACAACTTTCAGTGGAATTATAACAAAGTGGAAGCAATTGGGAATGACAGCAACTCAGAGGTAGGCCATGTAAATTGGCAGAGTGGGGTCAGCGGATGCTGAGTCACATAGTGTGCAGAGGTCACCAACTTTCTTAGTCAATCGCTACAGACCTGCAAACTTCATGTGGTCTTCAGATTAGCTCAAGAACAATGCATAGAGAGCTTCATGGAATGGGTTTTGTCAGATGCAGTGGTGTAAAGCAAACCCCCTTTGGATTCTAGAGCAGTGGAGACGTGTTTTCTGGTTTGGGGTTTGGTGTGGGTTGGTGTTTTACAGGAGTTGGGCTCCCCTCCTTAGTTCCAGTGAAAGGAACTCTTAATGCTTCAGCAGACCAAGAGATATTGGACAATTTCATGCTCCCAACTTTGTGGGAACAGTTTGGGGATGGCCCCTTCCTGTTCCAACATGACTGCACACCAGTGCACAAAGCAAGGCCCCTAAAGACATGGATTTATGGATTGGGATTAATTTGAGTGGAAACTGCGAGCCAAGCCTTGCTGGTGGCATTTCTGGGTGTTGCTGATATATGGCTTTCACTTTGCATGGTAGAGTTTTAACTTGCACTTGTAGATGGAGAGATGAACTGTGTTCACTGACAATGGTTTTCTGAAGTGTTCCTGAGCAAATGTGGTAATATCCATTACAGAATGATGTCGTTTTTTAATGTAGTGCCGCCTGAGGGATTGAAGGTTATGGGCATTCAATGTTGTTTTTTGGCCATCCCTACATTCTTTGTGATTGCACATTGGGAAATGTCGTTCTTAAACTGTTGGACTATTTGCTCATGCAGTTGTTCACAAAGTGATGAACCACACCCCATCCTTGCTTGTGACTGACTAAGCCTTTTTGGGATGCTCCCTTTATACCCAATCATGACACTCACCTGTTTCTAATTAACCTGTGGAATGTTCTAAACAGGTGTTTTTGAGCATTCCTCAACTTGGTACACACACACACCTGTAGCTCAGAGTGCTGCACTTGAGCAGCTGCAGTAGCCACTTGATCCTCTAGGAAGGCCAATTCTGTTTCAGTAGTGGAACTGTTGATGCTGCGAGCACAGTCCTCCAGATCACTTAGTACCCCCTCCAGGCCATACACAGTACCTGCTGCCAAGTACACCTACACACACACACACAGACAAATGACCAATGAATCACACATTTATACTTGCACTTTGTATTTGATGGCTTGCACACATTCTGTACCACACAAACAAAGTTTCCAAATTAGTTTGTGATCCAGAAAAGCATGCCTATATATTTTAGACAAACTATATTAACTTTGTGGTCACTACCTGGTTTACCTGCTCTTTATGAAAAATTTTGTGTATAAACAAATGTTTTATAAGTGTGAAGACAATCTAGCATTTCATCACATGAATGTACAGTGAAGGACCTTCACACACTGTATGTGATCCCACACAGGCAGCAGTCAAGTGCAGATATATTTATTGTAACACAGCAGGGTACATGTGAACACAAAATGGCATTGATCAAAGTAAAAAAAAAAACCCACAAAGGCATAGAGCATGGAAAAAAGGGCAAAACTACAAACGTAACATCTCCTTAGAGTCCAACACAAAATTCAATTCATTCATTCATTCATTCATTCATTTTCTTGACCGCTTATTCCTTTTCAGGGTCACGGGAGAGCCCGTGCCTAGCCGGCAGCATAGGGCGCAAGGCAGGAACAACCCTAGACAGGGCGCCAATCCATCGTAGGGTACACACACGCATGCACACACACTCACACTCATACACTAGGGCCACTTTAAAAAAGTGCAGGCAGAAGTGCTAGAAAAACTGACGAAGACAAGTGCTAAGAAATGCTAGGAATAATACTTAACTTGAGCAATATTGTCTTGGAAATGAGACACAAGGAAGCATGATGGCCGTCCCAAAGTTGATCCACACTGGGGAGAATAAACGGTGCCCTTTATTTCCCCAGCACTGCTTAAACAAGGTAAAAGATGGCTACCAGCAGGTGCTTCTTGTGGTTAGGCCCTGTGGGAATTGTAGTCCTTGACTGTAGTCTTCCCACAGGGCGTCGGGGGTGCCCTCTGGCAGCCACGGGCATGACAGTATGTTTAGAGTTTAGTACAACAAACAGTGTGCCTGAAGAGCTCTGAATTTATTGCAGTGTGCATGAACAGCTATAATTTTTTTAATGTATGGATATGTAGTTGTTTAACTTTTTTATGTGTGATTTATTTTTATACAGTAAATAGAATACATATGTTTTTTAAATAACATAATTACCATTGACACCATTAAATTTAATGTGAAAGACCAACACAAAGTGGTATACAATTGGGAAGTGCAAAGAAAATTATACATGATTCAAAAGATTTTTTACAAATAAAAAACTGAAAAGTCTGGTGTGCAAAAGTATTCAGCCTCCATCAGTCAATACTTTGTGGAACCACCTTTTGCTGCAATTACAGCTACAAGTCTTTTAGGGTATGTCTCCACCAGCTTTGCACATCTAGTGACTGAAATTTTTGTCGATTCTTCTTTGCAAAAAGCTCAAGCTCAGTCAGATTAGATGGAGAATGTTTGTGAACAGCAGTTTTCAGATCTTGCCACAAATTCTCTATTGGTTTTAGGTCTGGACTTTGACTGGGTCATTCTAAAACATGGACATGTTTTGTTTTAAACCATTCCATTGTAGCCCTGGCTTTATGTTTAGGGTCATTGTTCTGCTGGAAGGTGAACCTCCGCCTCAGTCTCAAGTCTTTTCCCTGTTCCTGCTGAAGAGAAGCAGCCCCAGAGCTGCCAACACCATATTTTACAGTGGGTATGGTGTGTTCAGAGTGATGTGCAGTGTTAATTCTCCACCACACATAGCGTTTTGCATTTTGGCCAAAAAGTTCAATTTTGGTCTCATCTGACCAAAGCACCTTCTTCCACATGTTTGCTGTGTCCCCAACAAATTGCAAACGGGACTTTTTATGGTTTTCTTTTAACAATGGCTTTCTTCTTGCCACTCTTCCACATTAAAGACCACATTTGTGTTAATAGTTAATAGATTCACCCACCTGATAATAGTTATAATAGATTCCCCCACCTGAGCTGTGGATCTCTGAACATTTCATCCAGAGTCACCATGGGCCTCTTGGCTTCATCTCTGATCAGTGCTCTCCTTGTTCGGCCTGTAAATTTAGGTGGACGGCCTTGTCTTGGTAGGTTTACAGTTGTGCCATACTCTTTCCATTTCCGGATAATGAATTGAACAGTGCTCCGTGAGATGTTCAAAGCTTAGGAAATCTTTTTATAGACTAAACCTGCTTTAAACTTCTCCACCACCTTATTCCTGACCTATCTGGTGTGTTCTTTGGACTTCATGATGCTTTTTACTCCCCAATATTCTCTTAACCAACCTCTAAGCCTGTCACAGAGCAGCTGTATTTGTACTGAGATTAGATTACACACTCATTAGACATTAACAGTCATCGGGCAACTTCTGAATGCAATTGGTTGCAGTCAGAGTAAAGGGGGCAGAATACTTTTGCACCCCGCACTTTTCAGTTTTTTATTTGTAAAACATTTTTGAATCATGTATAATTTTCTTTCCACTTCACAATTGAACCACTTTGTATTGGTCTTTCACATTAAATTCCGATGAAATATATTTATGTTTGTGGTTGTAATGTGACAAAATATGGAAAAGTTCAAGGGGTATGAATACTTTTGCAAGC
>JAOVVG010000027.1:8254212-8271410 GCA_028566375.1 Leptodoras nelsoni
TTAGAACCTTCTTAAGATCCAGTGGTGCAAAATGCAAATTCTTCCAATTTTTTAGCTGGTCTTAAGATTTTGATCAGAAGTGTATATATATAAACTTGTATAACCTTGTTTAAGTTTTTTTGCTAATGCCTAATGGACTGAGTTGGGATGAAATGCTAGCGATAATTTTTACATTTCACCTAGAGGACTGAGAATCTCTGTGTACCTCCTCTGTCCCGTACAGACTCCTTTTGTCTGTTGTGTTTATTTCCATATTTTGCGAGAGCTTCTGTTTACGCAGTTGCTGGTGTGTACAGGTATATTTAAACATGGCGCCTGTGGTACAGGTCCTTGCATCTGGACCAATCACAGCACACTGACGTCACTTGATTACATGTAGAGTTATTGCATTATATTCAATTCAATTGCATTATATTCAATTGTAAATGCAAGTGTTCATGTATTGTTTTTTAATTAGGAGGTCAAGCGATGTGAAAAACAATGGAATAGTGGTTTTGCTTTTCATTTTGACACATATTCTCCATGTCACTATGGAAATGCAATACGTGTTGTGCATTGAATTTCATATTTTGGCACTGTGGTGACTGCTTTTTAATTTGGAACCAATTCCTCTCCATACTCTTGTGCCAACAGTTTTGCCATGGTTTGCCACGATCAAGTCTCTGAGATCACATTCTGATGTTTGATTTAAACATTAACAGACAGCACAAAATCTGAAAAAAAAATGTTCAGATAACAAGAAGCCAGCAACAGGGCCATCAGTCTGAAAGTGGAATAATTTTTTTTTGTTCATTTTGCACTGCATTGAATGTGTGATGAAATTGCAGTACCTAAATCATTGATATTTTCACTGATATTTGCACAGATCAGAAGTTAAACATTTTCGTATAGCCTCATGTTACATTTCATGGAAGAAGCTTAATATTGTTTAGATATAGTACTTTTTTCACAACAACTTTTTCACATTCAGAAACCGTATATGGAAACGATGGCTTTATCTGCCCAGCTTTGCAAGTTACACAGATTATGTTTAATTTTTTCTTTCACAGTGCAAGTGACATGTAAAAATCCCTACTGTTTTATAGGTTACCATAAGAGAGAAAGTGAAGTTTAAAATTGGTTATTGTACCATTTATATTCAAATGTTAAAATAAAATAATTATTGTAGCATATACCTTTTTATTGCAAAAGCTTTATAGGGTAAAATTCCATGTGTGGTTTGTTGACGTATTGTGCAAGTAGCTGTAACACTAGATCATTCGAGAAAATTGTCATGGTCCCAAACGTCCAAACAAAGCTGGGTAAATCTGCCTTTTTCCTTTAATGCAAGGCACACTTGATTAGAAATCTTGACTTTATCTTGACATTTAAAAAAATATATTATTTTAAATGATAGTTTTAACAGAAAGATGATATTGCTTCTAAAATGAGCTACTACCTTTTATTATTGTTTTTAGCCCTTGGTCCTTCTATATTTTATGTCTGACTGATATAGCAGTGAGATTCCAGTGCAGTAGTCAATATTGAAATGAATATGACAAAATTTCTTATTTTGTGGTGGTGTACACACAGAAACAATGTATAAAATAGTTCTGTTTTTTTATCTTTAGGAATCAATACAAAGAAATCCTCTGCCCCTGACATGTTTACAGAATCAGATGACATGTTTGCTGCAGATTTTGATGTAAGTGTTATGCATACTGATTTTCACACAAGACACTGTGAACATTGTTTACAAATACTCTTGTTTGTTCTTCTCTTTTGTTCTTGTTTGTTCTCACTCTTCAGAGTGCCAGGCTTAGGGCTTTCGGGGTTGGCAAGGACTTTAAGGAAAACCCTAATCTCAGAGACAACTGGACTGATGCTGAAGGATATTATCGTAAGTGGTTGTTCCTTGTTTAAGAATTTAAATGACCAGTTTTTTCAGCTGGTGGCAAATCCGTAAAAAAATCTAAAATTTCTGGTGACAATAAAATGATACACCAGTATTAGCATGTGTATAATTCTTGATGCTGATGTGTGCCTGGCTGTACCCATCAAATAAAATTAAGTATTATAGAATGTGATGCTGCTGCTGCTGTTGTTAACATTGACATAAATCTGTTGCACATCAATGTCTGCATTGTTTAAATGCAAATCAAGTGAACTGAATAAATATGTGTTGCATTTTTCTCCGTGGCCCCTCAGGTGTGAACATTGGTGAGACCCTGGATAAGCGCTATGATGTCTATGGCTACACAGGCCAGGGTGTTTTCAGCAATGTTGTCCGAGCCAGAGACACTGCCCGTGCTGGCCAAGAGGTGGCAGTCAAGATCATCCGCAACAACGAGCTCATGTGAATACACAGTAATTTAACATAAGTTCTAAGTAGGGGTGGTCATTCTGGCAAAATATATCAAGACTTAAAGCTTAATATGTTTTTTCAATGGTTTTTTTTTATTATTTTGCTAGTTACTGAACAAACCAGACTTTTTTCCCTGTTGATGGAAATCTGCAAGGAAAATTACCTCAGAGTAAAACAGTAACAGAAATCTTAGAACAAAATACTTCCTAACAAAAAAATCTCAATTGAAAACTATCAGGTATGTATAGTGTGTAATGAATAATAATTACATTATCTCTACTAATGTCTTCAGTATTTAAAAATGCAGCAAATGAAAAGGTGACAAAGATATCTACGGTTTAATTTGAACTATCTGAAACATGAATTCCAGATATATCTATTAAAGATTTCTTTTTTAGCATTTGAAATATAAAACATGTCCGATTAAAATTGTAGAATAGGAAAAAGTCAAACCAAAAGTGGTGATACACTAGGGCAAAAAAGTATTTAGTCAGCCACTGATTGTGTAAGTTCTCCTACTTAGAAAGATGAGAGAGGTCTGTAATTTTCATCATAGGTACACTTCAACTATGAGAGACAAAATGAGGGGGAAAAAATCCAGGAAATCACATTGTACACTTTTTAAAGAATTTATTTGTAAATTATGGTGGGAAAAAAAGTATTTGGTCACCCACAAACGAGCAAGATTTCTGGCTCTCACAGACCTGTGACAACAAGCTCTTCTGTCCTCCACTCATTACCTATATTAATGGTACCTGTTTGACCTCTTTATCTGTATAAAAGACACCTGTCCATAGCTCTAAACGGCCAGCCTCCAAACTCCACCATGGCCAAGACCAAAGAGCTAACGAAGGATACCAGGAAGAAAATTGTAGACCTGCACCAGGCTGGGAAGAGTGAATCTAGGCAAGCAGTTGGTATGAGTAAAACTGTGGGAGCAATTGTAAAAAAATGAAAGACATGCAAGACCATTGATGTTCTCCCTTGATCTGGGGCCCCATGCAAGATCTCATCCCGTGGGATATCCGTGCAAATCGTACAGTTCCAGACGTGTACCCCTGCTTAAGCCAGTACATGTCCAGGCCCATCTGAAGTTAGCCAGAGAGCATATGGATGATCCAGAAGAGGATTGGGAGAATATAATGTGGTCAGATGATGCCAAAATAGAACTTTTTGGTAAAAACTTTACTGGTTTTGTTTGGAGGAAGAAGAATGCCGAGTTGCATCCCAAGAACACCATACCTAGGAAGCATGGGGGTGGTGGAAACCTGCTTTGGGACTGTTTTTCTGCAAAGGGGACAGGACAACTGATCCATGTTAAGGGAAGAATGAACGGGGCCATGTATTGTGAGGTTTTAAGACAAAACCTCCTTCCATCAGTGAGAGTATTGAAGATGGAACTTGGCTAGGTCTTCCACCATGCCAATGATCCCAAACACACCGATTGGGCGGTGTGGCTCCGTAAAAAGCATTTCAAGGTCCTGGAGTGACCTAGCAAGTCTCCAGACCACAACCTCATAGAAAATTTGTGGAGGGAGTTGAAAGTCTCTGTTGCCCAGTGAAAGCCCCAAAACATCACTGATCTAGAGGAGATCTGCATGGAGGAATGGGCCAAAATACCAGCTACAGTGTGTACAAACCTGGTTGAAGACTAACAGGAAACGTTTGACCTTTGTCATTGCCAACAAAGGTTATGTTACAAAGTATTCAGTTGAACTTTTGTTATTGACCAAATACTTTCAATTCTTTCAATATCCTACAATGTGATTTCCTGGATATTTTTTTTCTCATTTTGTCTCTCAAAGTTGAAGTGTATCTATGATGAAAATTACAGACCTCTCTCACCTTTCCAAGTTGAACTTGTACAATCAGTGGCTGACTAAATACTTTTTTGCCCCACTGTATATACAGTGGATATACAGTACCAGTCAAAAGTTTGGACACACTTCAAAATCAGTGGTTTTTCATTATTTTAAAATTTTCTGTATTGTAGATTAATAAAGTTATCCAAACTATGAAGAAATACATATGGAATTATTATTCAACAAAAAAAGTGTTGAACAAACCAGAATATGTTTTATATTTTAGATTCTTCAAAGTAGGCACCTCTTGCTTAGTTGACAGATTTGTAAATCTTGGCATTTTCTCAGTCAGTTTTATGAGGTAGTCACCTGGAATGGCTTTCAGTTAACAGCTGTGCCTTGTCAAGAGTTAATTTCTTGAATTTCCTAATGTGTTTGAACCCTTCAGTTGTGTTGTGAAGAGGTAGAGTTGGTATACAGTGAATAGCCCTATTTGAGAAATGTTCTAATCCATATTATGCGACTCAGCTAAGTAAAGAAAAATGACAGTCCATCATTACTTTAAGAAATGAAGGTCAGTCAGTTGAGATGGTTTGGGATAAGTTGGAGCACAGAGTGAATGCAAAGCAGCCAACAAGTGCTCAGCACCTCTGAGTACTCCAAGACTGTTGGAAAACCATTTCAGGTGATGACCTCATGAAGCTGATTGAGAGAATGCCAAGTGTGTGCAAAGCTGTAACTTTGAAGAATCTAAAATCTCAAACATATTTTGGATACATAGTTTGTATAACACTTAAGTTTACTACATGATTGCTTGTGTTTCTTTATAGTCTGGATGACTTCAATATTAATTTACAATGTAGGAAAAAAAATAAAACATTGAATGAGAAGGCGTATCCAAACTTTTGACTGGTACTGTAAATAGTCTGTACACCCCTGTTAAAATGCCAGGTTTTTGTGGTGTTAAAAACAATCAGACTGAGAATTCAGATGTTTCCCCCAGTTTGAGTAGTTTAATTGAAAATCAAAGTGAAATTGTTTAAACTGGGGGAAAAGTAAAAAAAACTGTTGTATAATTTGCACACCCTCTTATAATTGGGGGATGTGGCTGTATTCAAAATTAACCATTCAAATCACATTGTCTACAATTTTGCAAAAAAAGAAAAAAAAACCCTTACAAGTCTGCCAAAAACATGTGAGGAAATGTGTTATGGTCTCATGAGACGAAGGTTTGGCCTTAGTTCTAAAAGGGTATGTTTGGCACAGAAACAAGTGAATTATGGTGGTGGCAGAATTTTGCTTTGAGACATTTTTCCTTCAGCTGGCTTTATTGAAGGTGGAGGGAATTATGAACAGTTCCAAATATCAGGAACAAAGCTTACCCTCCGCATCAACAAAAGGATGACAGCACCAGAAGATGATCAAAGTTTTGATATGGTCCAGGCAGAGCCCTGACCTGAATCCAGTTGAAAATCTGTGGGGTAATCTGTAGAGGCTGTGCACAGGAAATGCCCTTGCAGTCTGATTGATGCTCCAAATGCGGTCATAAAATTAAAAGGCATTTCTTCAAAGTGTTAGTTTAAGGGTGTGTGTATTTATGCAACATTATAGTAAGTTTACTTTTTCCCCAAATAGGTTTTATTTTGTTTTTCAATTTCAACAGATTACTGGTCACATTAAAGGTAGGCTTTGTATACACTGTATCTCAAATTTAAATTGCTACTTGTAAAGTTCCTTTTTTGATAGCTGCAAAAAAAAGAGCATTCTTTTGAAGAGGTCTTGAATTAACATTATGACTAGTCATAACAAAGTAGCTAAAATACATCTTCCTTGAATTAGCATTCTGACGTTTGCAGTGCAGTGAGCAATTATTCAGTTAGATCATTGAAAATGTCTTGAGCAGTTATGTCTGAAAATGAGCAAGTTGCAATAAGGAGCAACTATTTTTAGAATTTAAATTAGCTTATTTTACACTTTAAAATGTACTCTAAGGAAATACCTCTTTATTATTTGTTTGTTTATGTCTGTCAGGGAGAATGTGAGATGGACTAGTGAATAGAGGAAAGTCTGGTTCATAACAGCTTGAGTTGCCATGTCTGAGCATTTTCAGCACAATTGACAATGTTTAATATATCTCAAGTACTGTATATCTAAAATCGCCATATTGCCCACCCCTCTCATAGTAAATCATAGTAAAAATAACCTGCTGCTTATAAGGAAAATTATTTTTAATTGTTTACTATAGGATTGCATACTTATGTAGTTATGAAACCTTGATGAGTAATTTAAGATTTGACTCGTGGAAAGTTTATATTTGATGTTGATCTGAGATTATAGTGGTTCACACTGAAAAATGTGAGGCACCATGATGTTAACAGAACAATCTCTCTGCTCACAGGCAAAAGACAGGGTTGAAGGAGTTGGAGTTTCTGAAGAAGCTTAATGATGCTGATCCAGATGATAAATTCCATTGCTTGCGTCTCTTCAGGCATTTCTACCACAAACAGCATTTATGCCTGGTGTTTGAGCCTCTTAGGTACAGTACTATACACTATAAGTGTGCATGTCCATTTTAAATGTAAGTCCTGAAGATGTGTGGTTGGCTGAGGAGTTAATTCTATTTATAGAACACCGATTGCTCAGTCTGATTGGGCAGTAGAAGTGCATCATTTTTTATATATCAGCACAGCTCAGACAGTTGTTTCAGCAGTAACATAAACAGTAGGTTAATATTAATATGCTCATTCTGACAGGTTGATTCTATAGTAGTTCATACATCTGTGGCAGACACTTCACATAATCTAAAACTAATGATAAACAGATTTAAATGTGTTTAACAAAGTAAAATGTTTAATCTTTGATGTTTTTATTAATTTTGTGGAAGGAGTCTTGGTTGTAATTGCTTTCTAACGGTCACAGTGCTTTGCGAAGTTTATCAGTGCAGCAAAGCCTTCAGGACAGTAAAGTTTATGCATTCTGCTTTCTCTGAAAAATGACTAGCTACATTTCTTTTTATAGGATGAGAGAGTGAAATTGTGAGGCTGGTGTTGGAATGGCTATCTTGACGCTTTATACATTAATAAATGACAATTTTTAATTGTTGGTAAATCACTGTGGTATTAGCAGAATAACAAGCTAGCCATACTGTTATATGAAAATCATGCACTGTGGCATCCTACTCCTCCCACACTGCTCCCTACTGGACATGCATTATTTACATATAATGGCACAATCGTGTGGTGTTCCTTACATAATGTATAATAATCTTTCCTTACCCCCCAGTATGAATCTTCGTGAGGTTTTGAAGAAGTACGGCAAAGATGTAGGTCTTCACATTAAGGCTGTTCGTTCCTATAGCCAGCAGCTCTTTCTGGCCTTAAAGCTTCTGAAGCGCTGTAACATTCTACATGCTGACATCAAACCTGACAACATACTGGTGAGCTTAACCAGGTCTCCACAAAAATAATATGCAGCACATATGCTGTTTACACTCTGTATGGCAAAAAGTTTGTGAACATTTGATTAATGTGCTTGTTGAACATCCCATTCTAAATTTGGCCCGCTATTGCCATTATTAAAATCTCTACTCCTTTGGGAAGGCTTTCCACTAGATTTTGTGGTTGTGGGGATTTACTCATTCAGCCACAAGCATTATTGAGGTCAAGTACTGATGTCCGACAACAAGGCTTGGTGCACAATTGGACAATTGTGTGCTTTAATTTGGGGCAATGGTTTGCATTATGCAACTTATGGGTGTGTTGGTCAGGTGTCCACATATAGTTCATATAGTGTATGTAGTGAATCTGGGGTAGTGCTTTTCTGTAAGCTTGCTGTCACAGTGGTGACAGATATTTTATTAGCATTATGTGAAACAAATACCACTACTGCAATAGAAATTACATTGGGCTTCTGTATGGGAAAGGGGCAGAATTGAGCAGCATTTTTCTGGCTGAATAATAAAAATAGAACTCAGAAATTGATTCCTTTGCATGGGAATATAGACAGTAACAAATTTACCAAAATCTATGACTCAATGTATGTTTATTAATTATCTAGATAATAACAATGTTTTTTAATAAAATATTTGCTGTCTTGCTTAAAAGCTTGTCTCAGTTGAGTGTATTGTTGACATCTTGCAACACAATTTAACACAAATGTTATATGACACTATGATATTAACCCTCTTTTTACACTTCTTGTTGATTTATTTCTTATCACTGCCTTGCAATTGCAGGTGAACGAATCAAAGACCATCCTCAAACTTTGTGATTTTGGTTCAGCCTCCCATGTGGCTGATAATGACATTACGCCTTACTTGGTCAGCAGGTTCTACCGAGCTCCTGAGATCAGTAAGCTCAACCTACCCAATTTCTTTTAAATGAAAAAAATATAAAGGTATCACAAATTGCACAAAAATGGTACAATGCAAATGGTACTAAAATTTATTCAAGGTGGAACAATATGATTTATTGTGTTTTTCCTTTGCCTGTAGTCATTGGGAAGCCGTATGATTACGGAATTGATATGTGGTCAGTAGGTTGCACTCTCTATGAGCTTTATACAGGAAAGATCTTGTTTCCTGGCTCCTCCAACAACCACATGATCAAACTTGCCATGGACCTTAAAGGAAAGATGCCCAACAAGGTCTGACCTGACTATGGATTAAACAGTCATGCTGCCGTTCTCTTATTTAGGAATATGATTATATTTGCATAATGACTGTAATATTGACACTGTTATTTTTTTTGTTATTGTCCTCAGATGATTCGGAAAGGTTTTTTTAAAGATCAACACTTTGACCAGAACCTAAACTTCTTGTACACAGAAGTGGACAAAGTGACTGAAAGGGTTTGTTCAAATTCATAATATAGTTTATACTTATGATTGTTTTCCATGATGCTTTTGCTGTGGTAATATGCATGTATGTTTATTTACATGTTACATGTCATAGTAATAAATGATGGAAAAAATTGCTACAATGAATACTAATTTTACAATAGCTTAACTTCTTATACCCCCTTGCTTATACAAACAATCTTTATACTCCCCAAAATTCATTTATATACTCTGATTCTCTGTAGGAGAAAGTAACAGTGATGAGCACTATTAATTCCACTAAAGACCTGCTGGCAGACCTGATTGGTGGCCAGAGACTCCCAGAAGAGCAGAGAAAGAAAGTGATGCAGCTGAAGGATCTGCTCGATGGCACTCTTATGTTGGACCCTACCAAGCGCATCAGTATAAACCAAGCCCTGCAGCATTCATTTATTCAGGACAAGATCTGACCTTTTCCCTGTTTCACGTCTGACTTTTTTGGCCCCCCACTGGAAGTGTAGTCGCCTTCCAGCTATACTCCTTGAATAATATCTACCATCCTATGAAAGCTTAGTTCTTATTCAAATCTAATTTCCCTGTTCTGTTAATTGAGTGTCAAAGGATTCATAGCTATGTTGGATATGTTACATGTGTGGAGCCTAGTCCTTAAGGAAACGGATCAACAGAGAGGGTTCCTAACCACATCACTGGAGTTGGATTGAATCAACAAACAAAATTCTAGAGAATGCTTTGAACCACTTTATTTTTTTTTGTTTGGTTTTTTTTTTTATAAGCATTTGTTATTTTGCTCTTTACATTGTATGAATTGTCTGATTTTTATTGTAAATAATCTGTACTTAATTACATGTTATTCACAAGCATCTGAGCATTTCTTTTCTGCAGAGGTTGTTAGGTTTTGATTTATGATCCTATTTAAACTGTGGATGTCTGCAAAAAATGGGAACACCCGTAAAGCCTGGTTTAAACATTACTTTTGAATACGCATGCAGTAAGCAGTGCAAAATATGAAAGTGGCATTGTTCACATACTTGCCTGCATTCCTGTACATGTGGAAGATTAAAAGCAATATCCCCTAGACATGCCACAGACCAAATATCCTCATCTGACAAGATTTTATGTTGACTGGTAGAATCTTTGGAAATTTCATATTAGTTATTTTCAGATACATTTGGCACTGAACAGCAGCAAGAAGGAAGACCACTGTTAGGTTGACTTTAACCTTTTGTTTTGTTGTCATGCTTAACTTTACACTCAAAAAGAATTTACTAATGTAGAGCACTCACATATTGGCATACGAAACACTGGTATGTTTGAAAGCTACACATGATAGTGTTAATCAAAAACCATGTATAATAAGTATGCATCTGTTGGAGACATTGCATCACCATGTGCTATGTTCCAAATATTTACATTGTTACTGAACCACATGCAGAACTGAAATTCAGTACTATGGGTTTTTGCTATTCTAGTCCAAAATTGCATCCTAGTGACACAATTTGCCAGGTGGCTTTCTTGAGTAGTTTTTATACAACAGTTTCAATTAGGCCAGTAGCTCACAACATGTACATCAGAACTTTGTTTAGGATGGCCTTAGATGGACTGTCGAGTTTACATTACTTGAAACTTTCATGTTTTGTAGTAAATTGACAATATCTTTTGTTCAATACCTCTGCTTCTGTGGTACTGTTAAGAGAACTTGGACTGCTTGCTTATAAGGGCTGGGTGTCGGTGCTAATAGAGGCATTTCCTAGTTGTGTATAATCATATGAAGGTCTGTACGTGCAACATTTTAAAGCCTTTCAAAAAAAGCTTCATTTTTATTTTATCTACATCATTAGATTAACATAAACACAAGAAAATAGGGCTGAGGAGAGAGAAAAAAAATGTGGCCTGAAGCCCGGAGTTCGGGATACAAATGTAGTGGAACTAGTAAATTATGGTCTCCTAAACCACAGATTTTAAAAGAAATTTATTGCGGCGCACCAACTGGTTCATTTATGAATTGGGGAACCAAGAAATTAATTTAAGTCATTACCCATCCGATATCAACAGTTTCAATCTCATATCTGAACTCGTGGCTCTAGTCATGTCGGGGATTCCTTTTGCTGGATAAAAAACAAAGTCCAACTTTCAAAGTTCAATAAAGGTGTACTTTTATTAACTAACTAGAAATGATGAAAGCAAATAAAAGTGAGAAAAAAAGCAGGAGAAATATTGAAAGAAATGTTGAATGACAGCTAAACACAGTAATGGTTAATTTAATGAATGGCTCAGACCAAACAAAGGATTTTGAAATGTGATGTGAATTAATTTGCAAAAGAGATCTACACTAGTTAAATAATCTAAACTTGAATTAAAAGAACATGGGACAGAAACCAAAAACGAAGCACCTAATTTGGGCATATGAATGAACAAACGTTACATCACCTCACACAATGGCAAGAGATTCAAAGCTCCCGTGTGGAGTGACGGAGCACATGGTATAGTGGTGCGAATCCGAGGCACTTTCTACATGAGGCGTAGGCTTGTGGCTTCGCTGCCATGAGGCGGATTTGCCCAGTCTGGGTGAGGAGAGAACTTTGCACATTCCAAGATGGTGGATAGGGTATCTAGGTGATTCAGACACATGTTAACACTAGAACAAAGTGAAACAAATGCATAAAACATGTAACGATAAACATGAAAGAACAAAACAAAACTAGTTATGAATGAGAAACTTTGCATGAAACCAGGCTCAGCTTAGTTTCGGGAGGTGTCATAACTTTTGATTAAAAAGTTGTGCTTGTTCGAAAAAGACATCACTTTGTCCGTCTGAGTACAGAAAGACTTCTAAATTACTCTTAATGAATCGTTATAAGTAATTTCCTTACATTTCTTGCAAAGAGATTATACATGATTCAGAACAACAGAAGTTCAGCAAAAGGGAATATATGCAGCATATTATTCTAAAATCCCTGAATACTTTTATCTGATTCCATGGCTTACACTCGATATGTGATTATTGAGAAAACATGATCAAACAAATACAGTGCGATTTGCATCTACAAATAAATCAAAATAAAGACTTAAGAGGGTACCTCGGTTACTAAATTCCTCAACATAATGGATTAAATGTCTAGATAAGAGTATATAATTAGTTACCACATCCCCAAACATAAAAGATTAATCACTTAATCACCATAATTATAATCTTATTAGAAATATATGCCAAGCTTGACTTGTTATTAAATATTAGTGTGTAAATCCCTTTCAGCACTAACCCTTTTACTTTTACTCTTGAAAATTCAAGTAAAAGGGTTAGTGCTGGAAGGGATTTACACACTAATATTTAGTAACAACAAGTCAAGCTTTGCATATATTTCTGATAAGATTACAACTACAGTGATTATTTAAGCAATTACAACATATTGGTAAAAGACTCCACACATTTCTTAATTAAACCATACATTGAAATCAACACTAGAAAAGAACATTAATTAAATACAAGTGAAAATAAAACAAAATAAAGCAAAGATTATATAAACATATGGCACATGTTTGAAATCATGCCTTTGTAATCCTGGAGAGATTATTCTTAATAAATAAAAAGTTTTTAGTAGAAAACTCTGCCCAAGCTCTGTTTTCTGTTCATCTAAAAACAGATTGTTTTGTTCCGAGAGATCACCAGCCATGTTCGGTTTAAAGAGAGCAGTGAGCTGTGAGGAGGGGCGGGGAAGAGAGAAAAAGAAATACAGATGATTAGGTATGCTCTTCCACCAATCCTTATGAAAAAAATGTACATTTTGTGCAGAGTGCAATCAGGGACTCCGGCAAGACTAGCTAAAACAGCATAACTAAAAGGGAGAGACAGAAGGTAATGCAGACAGAGGGAGCCCTGGAACATAAAGCACCAGCCACTCCACTGTCCACAAACCTGAGTGATCCTGTGAGAGTGGGGGGGGGGCATCCAAACATCCCAGTTTACCAGAATACTCTGTGCCTACGAATCATCCAGATCTGCAACTTTACCTAAGAGAAAAGCTAGTGACAAAAGGCTTGACTAAACAGTCAGACTTGACTAAAGTTGACTAAAGTTTTCAGCCTAGACTTAAACACTGAGACTGTGTCTGAGTCCTGAACACTAATTGGAAGGCTGTTCCATAATTCTGGGGCTTTGTAAGAGAAAGCTCTGCCCCCTGCTGTATTCCTCAATATTTGAGGAACCAACAAAGAGCCTGCACCTTTTGATCTAAGTAGGCGCGGAGGGACATAACAGACTAAAAGTTCGCTCAGGTACTGCGGTGCGAAACCATTTAGTGCCTTATAGGTTAATAGTAATATTTTATAATCTCTGGGAGAAGTCATAGCTTCTTATGGGTTCTCTTACCACTTTTACGCTGTTGACACCCAACTTATCTTCTCTTTTCCTCCCTCAGACACCAACATCTCGAATCGTATTTCAGCTTGCCTGACTGACATCTCATGATGACTGCTCACCAACTCAAACTTAACCCTGACAAAACTGAACTCCTGTTCATTTCTGGTGACTCACTACCACGCCATGACTTGACTATCTCTCTTGACAACACACTGCTACTGCCCTCCACAACAGCTTGCAACCTTGGTGTGACCATTGACAACAAACTGTCTTTCACTGCCCACATCACAACCCTGACTCGCTCCTGCAGATCCCTCCTTTACAACATTAGGAGGATCCGACCATTTCTCACCACTCAAGCCACACAAATACTTGTTCAATCACTGGTCATTTCCAAACTGGACTACTGCAACTCACTCCTTTCAGGTCTCCTTCAGAACTCTATCTGACCACTACAGCTCATCCAGAATGCAGCTGCACATCTTGTCTTCAACCTCCCCAAGTTTTCACACACAACCCCCTTACTCCGCTCCCTCCACTGGCTTCCAATAGCCGCCCTCATCCAGTTCAAAACCCTGACCCTCACCTACAAGGCAAAAACTGGACCTGCACCCACATAACTCAAAGCACTTATCACCCCTCGCACTGCACCTTGCTCCCTTCGGGTCTCCAGTACTGCCCGACTGGTTCCTCCATCTACCAAGGGCAAATGCTCCTCACGACTCTTCTCCATTTTGGCACCGAGGTGGTGGAATGAGCTTCCTCTGAGTGTCACAACAGCTGAATCTCTGTCCATCGTCAAACGACGTCTTAAAACCTTTTCACAGATTCCTAAACTAGGTATCCTTTTCATAAAAAAAAATAAATCAGACCTGATTGTACTCTTAATAGACATCTGAGCTAGTATCAGAATATATTTGTTGATGGTGACCTTAAAGCAGTTTTTGTTAGTCGCTCTGGATAAGGGCATCTGCTAAATGCCTAAATGTAAATGTAAACGTAAATTTGACTGGGAGCCAATGCAGTGTGCATAAGATGGGGTGAAGTGATCGTATCTTCTGGTTCTAGTAAGGACTCTGGCTGCTGCAGGCATTACAATAATCCAGCCCAGAGCTAACAAACGGATGAACTAATGTTTCTGCATTATGCTGCGACATTCTATTTCTTATTCTAAGATGAAAGAAGGCTATCCTAGTAATATTATCTACATGAGCTTCAAATGAAAGATTGAAGTCAACAATCACACCAAGTTCTTTAACAGCTGTAAATGTTGTAAGTAAAAGGCCATCCACAGTTACTAGGTAATCAGAAAGCTTACTTCTAGCTGGCTGTGGTCCTAGTGCAAGTACTTCTGTATCAGATTTCAGTAGAAGAATGTTATTCAGCATCCAGTGTCTAATGTCCTTAACACATTCCTCAACTTTATTAAGGTGGTGTCTCTCATCTGGCTGTGGAAGCTGATACTGATGATTTACAGATGATTGTACCCAGATGTAGCATATATAAAGAAAATAGCAAACAGAACCTTGTGGTACACCAAACCTGACCTTAGTACACAGACCAATTCCAAAAGATTTGAATATCATGGAAAAGTTGATTCATTTCCATAATTCCATTCAAAAAGTTAAGCTTTCATAGATTATAGATTCCGGGTCCACAATTTAAACGATTTCAAGTATTTATTTGTTTATTTTTCATAATTTGGGCTTCCAGCTCATAAAACTCATGAAAACAGGAATAAAAAAAATTAGAATATTGTGGAGAAATCAGCCCAAACTACTTCTCAGTTTTTGCAGGAAAAAAAAGAAATTAGGATCACATCAAATCAATCAAAATATGGTACTTTCAAAAGATATGTCAATTGAGGCAATCAACCTGTGGCATTGCCTGGGAGTTGTTGTTGGGTCTGGTGGCCTTCATTTTCCTCTTGAGAACACCCCATAGATTCTCAAAGGGGTTTAGGTCTGGAAAGTTGGCTGGCCAGTCAAGCACTGTGGGCATCAAACCAGGCATTGGTGCTTCTGGCAACACGGGCAGGGGCCAGGTCCTGCTGGAAGATTAAATCTGCATCTCCTTGTAGATCCTCAGCAGAAGGAATCATGAAGTCCTCTAAAACATTTTGGTAGACTGTTGCAGTGACCTTGGATTTAAGAAAGCAGAGTTTACCAACACCTGCCAGACATTGCACCCAAATCATGAATTCATTCCAGAATGAAAGGCACACTTTACTTTCATTGGAAAAGGAAATTCTTCTTCTTGGCCCAGTTGAGATGCTTCCTACGTTGGCTCAGGTTCAGAAGTGGCTTGACCCGAGGTTGTTGCCCATCTCAGGTCCTTACCATTAACATCTACAAACTGATAAAGGTCATTCAAATAGGACCTGAACCAGGAGAGGGCTGTTCCCTTAACTCCAACAATATTTTCTAATCTATGAAGGAGAATAGTATGATCAATGGTGTCAAAAGCTGCACTAAGGTCAAGTAACACAAGCAAAGACACACAATCCTGATCAGAGGCGAGTAGTAGGTCATTTACCACTTTAACCAGTGCTATCTCTGTGCTATGATGAGGCCTAAATCTTGACTGATAGATTTCATTAATGTTATTCCTGTGTAGGTATGAGCAGA
Source organism: Leptodoras nelsoni (assembly GCA_028566375.1). Taxonomy (NCBI): domain Eukaryota; kingdom Metazoa; phylum Chordata; class Actinopteri; order Siluriformes; family Doradidae; genus Leptodoras; species Leptodoras nelsoni. The sequence goes on from JAOVVG010000027.1 coordinate 8,270,179, forward strand.
ACTGCTGTGCTACAACCTTTTCTAGGATCTTGGAGATAAACGGGAGGTTTGATATCGGCCTATACTTAGACAGCTGACCAGGGTCAAGGTCAGGTTTTTTTTAATCAGGGGTTTGATAACTGCTTGTTTAAAGTATTTAGGTAAATAGCCAATGCTAAATGAAGAATTAATTATTTTTAGAAGAGATTCAATTGTTTCTTTTACTGTTTGAAGAAACTTGTAGGTAAAGCATCTAGTACACAGGTTGACGATTTTGAAGAGGAGATTGGTGACATTAGTTTAGTCTCTGGAAGGAGCATTGCAGCACAAAGAGCTTTTTTATACCTCAAAAGGCTCTGCTTCCAAACTGTCTGAAATACAACCAGCTTAGTTTGGCGCCATTTACATTCTAGTCTGCGAACAGTGTGTTTTAAGGTGCATGTGTGGTCAATATACCAAGATGCTAGTTCTTTCTCTCTAATTATTTTTCTTTTAAGAGGAGCTAGTTTATCCAGAGTATAGCACAATGTTGACTCTAAGCATTCAGTCACTAGGTCTAGTTCTGTGGTGTTAGATGGCGATCCAATCAGACTTGATAATTCTGGGAGATTCTCAATAAAACTATGTGCAGTAGCTGATGTGAGTGTTTGTTTAACACGGTATCATGGTAATGAGCATATACTATGACCAAGACAAATTTTAAATGAGATAAGATTATGATCTGAGACAGCTTCAGACTGTGGAAGTGTGACTACATTTTCTATATTCAATCCGAATGTTAATATTAGATCAAGTGTGTGACCACCATTGTGAGTGGGTCCGATTACATTCTGATTTACTCCTACTGAGTCTAGAATGGACATAAATGCTGGTCTCAGAGGATCTTGTGGATTAACAAAATTAATATTAAAGTCTCCAACAATTAATGCTTTGTCTAAAGAAACTACCAGGTCTCAGATGAAATCTGCAAATTCACAAAGAAATTCAGAATACAGACCTGGGGGTCTGTAAATTATAATTAGAGGAATCGACTGGGTGGCCTTAGTTTTTGTGGCAACGTATGTTATGTTACTGTACAGAACTTTAAACGCATCAAATTTATTTCCACATTTTTGTGAGATGTTTAGATTATCATTATAAATAACTGTGATTCCTCCTCTACCAGTTAGACAAGGCTGATGTACAGGGGTTAGACAATGAAACTGAAACACCTGTCATTTTAGACCACAATAATTTATTAGTATGGTGTAGGG
>JAOVVG010000027.1:8276365-8292406 GCA_028566375.1 Leptodoras nelsoni
CAAGAAATTGGCTGCTCAAAATCTTTTGTCTCTTTGTCCCATTTCTTTTTTTAGCATTGTGAAGCTCTGCTTAGAACCTTCTTAAGATCCAGTGGTGCAAAATGCAAATTCTTCCAATTTGTAATGCTGAACTATACAATGACACCACACAGATGGTGAAATGACTTTTATTTAAGCTGATGATCTCTTACTTGTGAGCACAATATGATTTATGGCAAGAAGAACAGAGATCTTATTCACAAGGATATTAAAACTGATAATTCACCAAACCTCACCTGATCACCCACTGTCCTTACACAGAGGGCAAGTAAAGCATGAAGCATTGGATGAAAAAGACATTTTGTTATTAAATAGGCCATGTAGAGCAAAATTGGTATAGATGTAAAATAAGATACAGTAAGTTAGTGTAGAGAGGTAAGTAAAAGAAAGAAAAAGGTACACATATGCCTGGCTATTAAAGTCAGATTATTTTATTTCTGTGATAAGTGTATACATTTTCTCCACTAATACCAGCAAATAAAATGATTTATTATGAAGAGGGGCTCACCATGGGCTTCTCTGTTTTAACTGACTTGACTTGCAGACATTCATCTTGTTTTGAGGTAGCATGGTTATACTCCCTTTGGTCAGGAAACGCTTCAAACGGGCATTGCGATTTTGACCGACCCTGTCCACTGGCTCCAGGTTCACGGGGATGGGCTGGGGGTCGGGGGTAAACATCTCCACGCTGTTTCTTAGTGACATGGGCTTCAGGACCATGAACAGTTTTTACATGTTTGCGCAGTGAGCTGGGATCAGTGTAGCGTTTGGTGCAGCCAGGTATCTTGCATACATAGGGTTTCTGAGAAACATTGTGAGAACAAATGATGGTCAAAAAAAACCCTTTTTTTTTTTACTTTGGTAAGTTAAAAACCCAATCTGGGGCTTTTATATTTTGATCCATATTTTAGGACTTACTAAACACTTAATAGGGCACTTAATAAACCATGCAACTTGTTTTATAATGCTATAAAGCCAAATTGGCTCTAGTCTTGTCCTGACTAGTGTTTACAATGAAAAAATACCTTTTGGATAATTTGTTATTTTTATCCTCAATGCTTTAGAAGTAAATTACGTATTCTGCAAGCAACTGTGTAATAGTTCTACTTTTCTGAGCATGAACAGGCTAAAAGTGTGTATATACCTCATTGGAGTGGGTCCGATTCTGATGTTTGGCACGGTCTGATGCATTGGAGAAGGCCTTGTTGCAGCCCTCATGCTCACATACATAAGGTTTCTCTCCTGTGTGAGAGCGCAAGTGTGTCTTCAAGTTTTCCAGTCTAGAGTAGGCCTTGGAACAGCCCTCAAACTGCATATGATAACAGTGAAGAGCACACATACATGAACCTCACTCCCAGTTACTCAGTGTTATATATAGCTGCTGTGTTACAAAGTTGTTATAGTCAAAGTCAATTCCAATGTCTATTGTGAAAAACATAAATAAAAACAGAATATGATGATTTTCCTTTTCAATATCAATTGAATTCAATACAATTGAATCAACTAAATACAGTACAAAGACAAGATGTTTAATGTTAAAACGAATAAACTTTGATGCCTGCAACACATTCCAAAACAGTTGGTACAGGGGCAACAAAAGACTGGAAAAGTTGAGGAATGCTCAAAAAACATTCCACAGGTAAACAGGTTAATTGGAAACAGGTGAGTGTGATGATTGCCATGATCTCCTTTACAACATCCAGAGAATTCAACCATTTCTCTCGACTGAGGCCAGGTACTTCTTCAGTCTCTTGTCATCTCGAGACTCGACTACTGCAACTCCCTCCAAAATGCTGCAGCTCCACTTGTATTCAACCTTCCCAAATTCAGCCATGTCACACCACTGCTGTGCTCCCTTCACTGATGCTAGCCTACAAAGCCATAAACGGTCCAGTCCCTCCTTATCTGATGGCAATGGTCAAAGCTCAATGCATACCCAAAACCCTTCGTGCCTCAAGTATGGCTCGACTCGACTCAACCCACCGTCATCCAGAACACATGGGAGACAAGCATCCAAAATATTTTCTCTGATCTGGCACCAAGGTGGTGGAATGAACTCCCCCTGAGTGTCCGAACAGTCGCTAGCTGTCTAAACGCCAACTGAAGACTCACCTCTTTCGAGAGCACTAACTCAAAGCTGTTACCACAGTTATTGTATTCTCTATGTCTTGTTTTTCGCAGGTTTTGTGTAGCTTAGGAATACTTGGGTTCTGGGACTAATAGCATCTAATAGGTAGTACATGGCAAAAATTCTATCAGTATTATAGCTCAAAGTAACTTGAATTCGCGTCTACCAGCCTTAGCACTGGATATTCCAAGTTAATGATTAAGCACTCTTGTAAGTTCTGCTAAATGCCATAAATGTAAACGTAAATGTAAATGATTGGGTATAAAGGGAGTATCCCTGAAAGGCCCAGTTGTTCACTGACACAAAGTGGAAAGTGTCCTGTGGTTCAAATTTCAAACTTGCTGCTTATTTCAGCAAGACTCAAAAGCATGGCTTCGTAGTAAAAGAGTGTGGGTACTAGACTGGCCTGCCTCCAGCTCAGACCTGTCTCCCATTTGAAATGTATGGTGCAATATGAAGCGCAAAATATGACAACGGAGACCTTGGACGGTTGAGCAACTGAAGTTGTACATCAAGCAAGAATGGGAAAGAATTCCACCTACAAAGCCTCAACAATTAGTGTCCTCAGTTCCCAAATGCTTAATGAGTGTTGTTAAAAGGAAAGGTGATGTAACACAGTGGTAAACATGCCCCTGTCTCAACTGTTTTGGAATGTGTTGCATGCATCAAATTCAAAATGAGTGAATATTTGCAAAAAAACATTTTTTTGAAAAAACATTTATCCATTTGAACATTAATTATCTTGTCTTTGTAGTGTATACCATTGAATATGGGTTGAAAAGGATTTGCAAATCATCTTATTATGTTTTTATTTATGTTTTACACAACATAATTTTCCTTAACGCTCATTTAAAGGATATTTTCTGAAACAAATATATGCTGTGCAATGTAGTTTCTTACCGTACACTTGTGTGGTTTTTCGCCTGTGTGCCTTCGCATATGTACCACCAGCATGTACTGAGCCTTGAAGGGCTTCTGTTCTCGAGAGCACTCCTCCCATCGGCACACAAACTCCTTCTTGTCCCCATGGATGTGGTCATTATTTATATGCTTTGTGAGAGATAAAGACATTAAAGATCAATGTTTAGATCAGAGAGGCAGTCATAGCCATTAAGGGTGTGATGCAGGATGCCATAATAATATTGTTGTCTTTTATTTTAATATTGTTTGTAAATATATATTTATTATAATATGTACACACCGATCAGTCATCACATTATGACCACCTCCTTTTCTCTACACTCATTGTCCATTTTCTCAGTTGCATGTACCATATAGCTGCACTTTGTAATTCTACAACTACAGATTGTAGTCCATCTGTTTCTCTAGTGGTCAGGACTGTCACAGAGCAGGTACTGTTTGGGTGGTGGATCATTCTCAGCACTGCAGTGACACTGACGTGGTGATGGTGTGTTAATGTCTGTTGTGCTGGAATGAGTGGATCAGACACAACAGTGCTGCTGGAGTTTTTAAACACTGTTCACTTACTGTGCACTCTATGAGACACATCCACCATATTGCTCCACCCTGTAGATGTAAAGTCAGACACAGTAGCTCATGTGTTGTTTGTGTTAATCATCCTCTAGTCCTTCACCAGTGCTCACTGGATGCTGCCAACTGGATGCTGGTGACTGGACATTTTTGGTTGGTGGACTATTTTCAGTCCAGCAGTGACACTGAGGTGTTTACAAACTCCAGCAGCACTTCTGTGTCTGATGTACTCATACAAGTACAACACACACCATTACCATATCAGTGTCACTGTAGTGCTGAGAATGATCCACCACCCAGATAGTACCTGGTCTGTTTTGGTACTTTGGGAGTCCTGTCCATTAGAGATCAGAGTAAAGGGGACTAACAAAATATGTAGAGAAACAGATGGACTACAGTATTGCAGAACTACAAAGTGCATCTATATGGTAAGTGGAACTGGGAAAAAAAAACAATGATTGTATAGAAAAGGAGGTGGTCATAATGTTATGCCGCGGCACTAGGAGCGCTGAGGCGCGGTGCTCGGAGGTCTCCAATCAAATCCAATCAATACTTCCAAACCAATATTTCCAAACCAATACTTCCCGCCCCAGTCCCGAAGAGAAGAAAGGAAAGGGAAAGGAACCGGAAGTAGGCAGGACTAGAGAAACGGGAAACGGAAGTGGGCATAGTCTCCTAGTGGTTCCTAACATATTCATTCCTAGCATTAACTGCATACTGAATCAAAAACACTGACAGACACAGAAAGATGTTTTACACTAATTATTTGGCTTCTAAGAAGCTCTTTAAATGACTCATCTCAATGGTGATTGAGCTCTATAGTAAGTTCCATGAGTTGCTCCAGATCAAAAAGAAGAGAACGGCCCACCAGTTCCTTCTGGAGATGAGACGAGGGTCCAGCCTTGTAGTGTTCTAGAAGCGGAAAATTTGTTCCGCCGTCTCCAAGTTTTGGGGAAGTATTCTGTTATGAAACGGTGGAATGAGGAAACTGCTGGGAGATGAAGCGCGGAGGCGCGGTTCTTGGAGGTCTCGGGCAATGAGACGAGAGGCAGGGCGACGACCGGAGAAGCGGGCGTCACGAGGAAACTGCCGGGAGATGAAGCATGGAGGCGCGGCGCTTGGAGGTCTCGGGCGATGAGACGAGAGGCAGGGCGACGACCGCAGAAGCGGGCGTCACGAGGAAACTGCCGGGAGATGAAGCGCTGAGGCACGGTGCTTGAGCACGGAGGCGCGGCGCTAGGAGCGCTGAGGCGCGGTGCTTGAGCACGGAGGCGCAGCACTTGGGAGCGCTGAGGCGCGGTGCTTGGAGGTCCCAATCAAATCCAATCAATACTTCCAAACCAATATTTCCAAACCAATACTTCCCGCCCCAGTCCCAAAGAGAAGACCTATGAATAGGGAAAGGAACCGCAAAACTATGCCCACTTCCGTTTTGTGTTTCTCTAGTCCTGCCTACTTCTGGTTCCTTTCCCTATTGGTTTGGAAATATTGGTTTGGAAGTATTGATTGGATTTGATTGGGACCTCCAAGCACCGCGCTCCCAAGTTCCTAACAATACATATATATATATATACTGTATTTAGCACTTTTGAAATGATTGTGATGAAATGTCTATGAACTGTGGGTGATATATTTTAACTTTTCAACAGTATGTTGAATGGCTTCGTTTAACACCTTGTGCACAGTGCTGTGATCTCTCGTGTTCAATGTTAGGATCTCCTAGCTCATTAGTTCAGCAAGACACAACAGCGTGGCTTCGTAATAAAAGAGTGCGGGTACTAGACTAAACACTGCTAAAGATCGAAAGGAACAATGGAGAACTCAGAAGTTGTAGCTCTTTTTGGGCTGCTATGCTTTTGAACGTTACATCAGTTTAATGTCAATGGAGACAACAAAGGCAGCGGTTCCGCATTACACATAGGCGAACTCCTTCCATTATGTCTTCATGTAATTGGCTGGTTTAGGGTTCCCCTTGAGCTGGTTGTTGATAGGCTACCAACTGGTGTGTCCAGGGCGGTGCCCTGGTGAGGAGTACCAAGATAACTAGATAATTGTCTTGCATACAATCAAGCATGGTGATGGTAGCATCATTGTCTAGGGCTGCATGAGTGCTGCTGGCACTGGGGAGCTGTGGTTCATTGAGGGAAACATTGATTCCAAGCAGAGCATGATCCCCTCCCTTCGGAAACTGGGCCACATGGCAGTTTTCCAACATGATTTTGAGCATGAGTTTTCCAATGACCCCAAACAGGAGGAGTCTAAGATGACATCTACTTTGCTGAGGAAGCTTAAGGTAAAGGTGAAACCCAATTGAGCACCTGTGGGGCATCTTCAAGCAGAAGGTGGAGGAGCGCAATGTGCCTAATATCTACCAGATCTATGATGTCATCATGGAGGAGTGGAAGAGGATTCCACTAGCAACATGTGCAGCTCTGGTGAATTCCATTCACCAGAAGTTTAAGGCAGTGCTAGATAATAATGGTGGTCACACAAAATGTTCACACTATGGGCACAATTTGGACATGTTCACTGTGAGGTGTACTCACTTTTGTTGCCAGCTATTTGGACATTAAGGGCTGTGTGTTGAGCTATTTTTAGAAGACAGTAAATCTATACTGCTGTACAAGCTGTACACTGGCTACTCTAAGTGATATCCAAGTTTCATTTCTATACTGTTATCCCAAGAAAAGATATAATAAAATATTTGCAGAAATGTGAGGGGTGTACTCACTTTTGTGAGTGACTGTATGTGTTCAGCTATGTTTATTCCTTTTAAATTACCTTTCATACAGATTCTGTTCATTAATCCACTGTAGTTTTTGTCAGTGTAATTTATATATTTTGCCAGTTCCATAGTCTTTTGCAGAAAGGGAAAAAAGGGTCATGTCTGTGCTAAATGCCCACACGGTTGGCACTATATGCAGTGAATGCGCGAGTGCCTGTTTTAATGTGAACATTTTATTTGCATTAGTAATTGTTTAAATTATATTCTTTAATTTCTATTTTGTTATATGTAAATGTTTGTTTTCTTATATATTTATATAATACATATGTATTTTATGTTTTAACAAAAGCTTGGTGAATGCTGTACAGGCAGGAGAGAGAGAGTGTGGGAGTGTATGTGTTCAGTGTGCCCAGTCCATCATCCATCATCCATCATTCAATTGACCTCCTGTCTCACTGATGTCTGCTACACAATGATCAGAACACCTCACTGAATATACTTCAATATAAACAATACTTCATAAAAACAATCTACTTATACAATATACAATATACTTCTTTTATAAAGTGATTTTTGGACTGTTGCAAAAAAAATCATTAACACATTTATAGAATGTATATAAAACCAACTATTAATATAAAAAAAAATTAATTGTGGAAGGAAATGCTGTTAACAGCAGAACAAGTTTCATTGACTGGCTTACAAACTGAATAGGAACATACTTGTAAAACAACAACAACAAAAACATTTGGTTGCATCGTATCCCTGCAGGTATGAGGGCAACATGTATGATATACAATCAGTAAGATTTGATAAATTAATTCTGGGTACTTGTCTAGCAATTGCATGCAAAAAACATACAGTCTCCTCATAAAGCATTAAGAAATTGATGAAAGATGAATAAGAAAATAGATCAGAATTTCATGAAATTTACAACCCCAATTCCAATAAAGTTGGGACGTTGTGTAAAACATAAATAAAAACAGAATACAGTGATTTGCAAATCCTTTTCAACCCATATTCAATTGAACACACTACAAAGAAAAGATAAGATAAGATCAGATAAGATAAGATAATCCTTTAATAGTCCCACATCAGGGAAATTTCTTTGTTACAGCAGCATCCATGGATAGGCAACAAGATCGAGGTATATAAGAGAAAAGACACAGTGAAAAATAAAAATTATAAAAAATATAGCATACACAAAAAATGCTACAATAAGAAGAGAGTATTTACACAAAGAAAGTTAGAAAAAGTTAGAAAAGCTCAACAGTGAGTGAGAGCTGCTGTAACAAGCTGCCCCTCATGCGGTGCCTTGAAAGATAACATATGTAAGTTTCAAACGGATAAAATTGTTTTTTTTTTGGCAAATATTCACTCATTTTGAATTTGAGTTGCTCAAAAAACAATCACTCAACATTCCACTTGGAACATTCCACAGCTGAACAGGTTAAATGGAAACATGTGAGTGTCATGATTAGGTATAAAGGAGCATCCCCAAAATGTTTAGTTGTTCACAAGCAAGTATGGAGCAAGGTTCACCGCTTTGTGTTGGTTCACTGCATGAGCAAATAGTCCAACAGTTTAAGAACAACATTGAATGCCCGTGACCTTCGATACCTCAGGTGGCACTGCACTAAAAACCGACATCATTCTGTAACGGATATTAGCACATTGGCTCAGGAACACTTCAGAAAACCTTTGTCAGTGAACACAGTTCGTCGCTTCATCTACAAGTGCAAGTTAAAACTCTACCATGCCGGTGACTTCTCTGGGCCCAAGCTCATCTGAGATGGACTGATGCAAAGTGGAAAAGTGCCCTGTGTCTGACGAAGCCCCAGAAATAAAGTTTTGAAGAAGTTTGAAGCCGCAAATAGTTGCAACGTACCACGTACTTCGGCGAGGACCTGCTAGCTTGATTGCTACACCATGGGCACCGAGAGGATGGATGGCCAAGCAGCCGCTGGTCCCGACTCATTTTTGGCAGAGATGAAAAAGGGTATGAACTGTGGGAGACGAAATTCTTAGGTCATTTACGCATACAAGGGCTTAAACATACTATTCTGTACGAGCCTGAGGACAAAGAAGAGGCAACAAAAAGAAAAACAGAGGAGATGCTGAGGTGCTCCTGATCGACAATAAGCGACATCATCATCCAGCAACGCTAAGGAGTGCGTTGTTCATCCCATCTTATCCACAGGATATCTTTTCTGTGAAGGCTGCTACAGCAAGTGGAGCAACAATAATCTTCAAGGAAGGGAAAGACATTCTGAATGTCTTTCTGTTTTTCCCATTAATGTGCAGAACAAGCTTTACTACCTCTGTACAGTGAAAGATGAAGGTAATGACCAGTGTAATGGGTGTTTTGACTTAAAGACATGGCATGAGATACTAGACCACTGTAATTACGATGACATACAAAGGTTACCAAAGGTGGTTGATGGCATGACCATTATGGGTAAAGTTGAAAAACCAGGCTGTGATGTATGTATCCAAGGGAAGTTTGTACAGACAAGAAACAAAGAGCATGATGCACAAGCTAGAGAGGTGTTAGAGTTGGTACACACAGATCTATCAGGGCCAATAGATCCTACTTCTAGAGATAGCTACAGATTTGCATTATCATTCACTGATGATTTTTCCAGTGCAGTTTTTGTGTATTTCCTCAAAAACAAAAGTGACACAGTGTATGCCACACAGAAGTTCTTTGCAGACACTGCCTCCTATGGGACAATTAGGTGTATCAGATCTGACAATGGTACTGAGTTTATGTCAAATGAATACCATACTCTTCTGAACAAAAATGGCATTAGACATAAAACGTCAGCGCCATATTCATCACATCAGAATGGCACTGCCAAGCGAAACTTGAGAACACTATTTGATATGGCTAGGTGTATGCTCATTGAGAGTGACTTACCAAAGACATTGTGGCCTTATGCTGTACAGACAGCGGCAGTAGTCAGAAATATGTGCTTTAATAATCGCACAAAACAAACAGCTTACTTCATGCTGACAGGAAAGAAACCAAACATTTCGAGAATGCAAAAATTTGGCTCAGTGTGCTATGCATACAAGCATGACAAAAAGAAACTAGACAGAAGATGTGAGAAGGGGATCTTCATTGGGTATGACAAGAATAGCCCAGGTTACTTAGTTTATTACCCTGAGAGTAACAAAATACAAAAACACAGTTTTTATCTAAGTTTGTATCTAAGAAAACGGTACAGCAGCAGAAACAAACAGTCCTGACTTATGATGATGATGACTTTGAAGTTACTAGGACTGATAGGTCCACACCAAAACCAGACTTGACATCAGAGAATACTCAGGATGGGCCAGAAGTGATTAACCCTGAAGTAAACAGTATGGTAAAGACTGGTGAAAGTAACAGTGAGAGGTACCCTACAAGAGTTAGGAAGAAGCCAAGTTACTTGACCGGGTATGTGTCAGATGTGGACAGTGATGACCAGGTGCTCACTAACACTGACTATTGTTATAGACTGGCGTGTGGAGTCCCTCAGACTTTTGGAGAAGCAGTAACCTCAGCTAACTCAAATGAATGGATCAAAGCCATGAACGATGAAATGCAATCGTTACAGAACAATAACACATTTACCCTGACTAACTTACCAAAGGGCAAGAATGAAGTGGGGGGTAAGTGGGTTTATGCAGTTAAAAGAAATAAGGATAGGTCAGACAAATACAGAGCACGTTATGTCGCTAAAGGTTACAGTCAGAAATATGAAACCTTCTCTCCAACAGCAAACATGACCAATGTGAGAGTATTAATGCAAAAGGCAGCCCAAGAGAACTTAATTTTACATCAAATGGACATTAAAACAGCCTACCTTCATGCACCCATAGACTTTGACATGGAACAACCAGAAGGGTACGAGGTAAAGTCTCACAAAAATGATAGGTTGAAAAGTCACTATATGGACTAAAACAATCAGGTCGCAACTGGAACCAAATATTACACTCATGTTTGATCAATAATGACTTTGCACAAAATGCAGCTGACCACTGTGTTTATGCAAGAGTGGGACAGACTGACAAGGTCATAATAATAATATGGGTGGATGATTTAATCATTGCAGCAAGTGATGAAAATGCATTGAAAAAAGTCAAAGAGATGCTCACAGCTAAGTTCCAAATGAAAGATCTGGGTAACCTGAAATACTTCCTGGGTATTGATTTTGAACAGTCAGACGGGTGTGTGAAAATGTCTCAAAGAAGGTATGTGGAAAAATTGTTAGAGAGATTTAACATGCAATACTGTAAACCCAGAGTGTTACCATGTGAGCAAAAACTGAACTATTCTGTTGATGCAAATATGTTTATATATATAAGTGATGTAAAAAGGTACAGAGAAGCATTAGGGAGACTCATTTACCTTTCCACTTGCACAAGACCTGATCTCAGTTTTGTAGTTAGCAGGCTGTCACAGTATTTCACTAATCCAACTGAGGAACAATGGGCAACTGCAAAACATGTACTGAGATACTGAGATATTTGAAAGGGACAATCAACAAGGAGCTGAGTTACCGGAAATGCGACAATGAAAAAATGGAAATACATGCCTACAGTGATGCTGACTGGGCAGCAGATGCAAATGATAGACGTAGCACAACAGGTTATAGTGTGTGTCTTAATGAAAATGGGCCTGTAGTATCCTGGAAAACCAAAAAGCAGCCAACAGTAGCGCTGTCTACTTGTGAAGCTGAGTATATGGCATTAGCTGAAACTGTACAAGAATGTGTGTATCTTACACAACTACTGAAGGGTATTGACAAATGTGATTATGCACTACCTAAGATTTACGAAGATAACCAAGGTGCAATAACATTAACAAAGAACCCAGTGAGAAGACAAAGGTGTAAACATATTGACATAAAATACCATTTTGTAAGGTCAACTGTAAATGGTGGAAAGGTGAACCTGGAATATTGTCCAAAAAGTGAGATGTTAGCAGATGTAGTGTCAAAGCCTGCAACACAGTTGGTAAAATTTACAAGACTTATGTTTGGAGAGTGAATGTGTACGTTCCTATGCTGAGATTTTGTTCATTGTTGTTGGGCAAATAAGATAGCAATGTGAGAGCAAATTGGGGTGTTAATACTTGTCTCTAAATTGCTTTTATTTTGAAAGGTGTTGTTACATTCTGACCACATGTGTTCTGGTGCCTGTTTCTGTGCATGACTACAAAAACAATAAAAATGTTCCCAGTCGTGAACTAGACTGATGTTCCATGCTTCTTCCCTCCGTAAGTATAATGTCCGGTGTAGACCTGGTGGCACACGCAGAGCTACTGAGTATTTATCTCTGGTAACAGTATTCAATTGAATATGGGTTGAACAGGATTTGCAAATCATTATATTCTGTTTTTACTTATGTTTTACATTACATTGTGATAGAAGGCTTGCTGGATTGCTGTGATAAATAAGTCACTTGCTTGCCAATTTGAGGGGTGCCCTTTGGTGTGGGGCCTGGAGGCAGTGTGCCCAATAGTATGGGACCAGGTGTGGGAGGCACAGATGTTTGTAATGTTTCTGAAGCACAAATTAAATACATCTATGCTCCCAGGGCCCAGAATACCCACAAACCTTTCCTCCTCAGTAGTGAGAATAGATATACTTCTGCTGCCACCACCAGTCTTTTGTTCTTTCTGCCACAGTCCCACAGTCTTATGCATTGTGACACTGGAGAAAACTCTCAATTTATTTCTTCCATCCTTCCACCTTCTTCCAGCACTCCTAGTCCAGCCATGTCCTACTGCACCAACTTTACACATTTTTGAGCCCTATCTTATATTCCCTGTTCACCCACGACTGTGTCCCTGTTTATGGCTCCAACTCCATAATAAAGTTCGCAGATGACACCACAGTGATAGGTCTAATAAGAGGCGATGATGAGACAGCCTACAGGGATAAGATATGACACTTAGCTGCATGGTGTGAGGACAACAACCTTGTGCCGAACACCCAGAAAACCAAGGAAATCATTGTGGACTTTAGATAGGGAAAGAGCCGAACACATACCCCCATCTTCATCAATGGAGCTGTGGTGGAACGTGTGTTGGGTTTCAAGTTCCTTGTCCATAAGGTCCACAAGTTCCTTGTCCTCTCCTGGTCCATAAACTCCTCCATCACAGTCAAAAATGCACAGCAGCATCTTTACTTTTTTACGGAGACTCAAGAGAGCCCACCTGAATCCCAGGATACTGATGGAGTTTTATCACTGTAACATTGAGAGCATACTCACAAACTGTCAGTGGTGGAAGAAGTACTTGATTTTTGTACTTGAGTAAAAGTTCAGATAAAGGGGCAAAAAAATTATTTGAGTAAAAGTAAAAGTTTCCAATAATTTTTCTACTTAAGTAAAAGTATTAAAGTAAGCATTTTCAAATGCACTTTTGAGTAAAAAAGTAAAAGTACTCAGTCAACATTTAAACAAGCCTTGATATTCAATGTATGGTGTAAGGAGGTACTCCACGAAGGTGATGTAGAAGCAAAAGCAGATTTAATAGGAGTGTTCAAACCAAAACAAAGTCAAACGCAGCACAGAGCGTGAGCACAAAGAAACAAAAGGAGCAAACATAAAATGGTGCCGAAGCGCAAACTCAGTCCGTGCTCCAAAGATACGAAAGTCCAACTCCACGCTCTGGCCAGAATCTGCACACAGACAGAATAAACGGAGTTACAAAGAACAACACATGAGAAGGCATTTCTTCATCTGCTTGATTGCCTTGCCAATGGTCTGGTTGGTGAGTGCCCATACACGCTTGCAATTCTGGGTGTACTCCGCCCAGGGCAAATACCTCACCCAGTCCTGAGGACACTGGTGGCAGAACATCCTCAGAAACTTCAACAGTTCTTGATTTGACCTTTCAGTCTGTCCATTGGCCTGTGGGTGGTAACCAGAGGTGAGGCTCACTGTGACCCCGAGCTTGTTCAGAAAGCTGTTCCAGACCAGAGACATAAATTGGGGTCCATGGTTGCTCACGATATCCTCTGGGATCCCGAAATAGCAGAAGACATGATCGAACAGGATCTCAGCAGTCTCAAAGGCGGAGGGCAAGCTAGGCAGGGACACACATCGGATCGATTTAGAGAACCAATCTACGATAACCAGGATTACCATCTTACCTTCAGACGGGGGTAGATCGGTCTGGAAATCGCCGCAATGTGTGACCAGGGACGTTCAGGAACGGGCAGAGGCACTAGCTTGCTGGCAGGCAGGGTCCTGGGAACCTTGGCTTTGGTTCAAACAGAGCAAGAGGAGACATAATTGTTAATGTCCAGACTCATCTTTTCCCACCAGTACCTGTCTGCTAGGAGTTCCAGAGTTCTCTGCGTTCTGGGATGACCCACTCCGAGTGCTTGGTGGGCCCAGGCAATAAGGTAACTGCAAAGCTCCAGGGGAACAAACAACAAGCCAGGAGGACATTGGCTGGGATGTCTCTTGGGTTGTCTGGTGCGAATTATGCTGTCCAAATCCCAGGTGATCCTGTTGACAAACTTTGAGGGAGAAATTATGGGCTGCACAACATTATTAGAGACCTTATCAAACATTCTAGATAGAGTGTCAGCTTTACTGTTCTTCGACCCGGGGCGATATGGCATGATGAAGTTGAAATGGGCAAAAAACATCACCCACCGGGCCTGACAAGAGTTAAGTCTCTTGGCAGCCTTCAAGTATTCCAGATTCTTGTGATCTGTGTAAATTAGGAAGGGGTGCTTGGCACCCTCCAGCCAATGCCTCCACTCCTCTAAGGCAAATTTTACGGCTAGGAGCTCCCTATCTCCTACGTCGTAGTTGTGTTCAGCTTTGGACATTTTACGGGAGAAAAAAGCAACTGGATGCATCTTAGCTGGTTGGCCGTGGCCGACTTCAACAATGAACGGCAGCTCGGAGTCTGGCTGTTTGAGGACGGGGGCTGAGTTAAAAGCTTTCTTGAGTCGTTCAAAAGCTTCCTGGGCAGAAGGTGTCCAACTCAAGCACCTGGGCTTACCTTTGAGCAGATCCGTGAGGGGGCTTGCCATGCTACTAAAGTTACGAATGAAGCGTCGGTAGAAGTTGGCAAATCCGAGAAAACCTCGCAGCTCTTTCGGAGTTCTGGGCACCTCCCAGTTCTCGACGGCTGAGACTTTCCTGGGATCCATCGCAACCCCCTCTGGGCCAATGTAATATCCTAAGAAGTCAATACATTGCTGGTCAAAGAGGCACTTTTCCCCTTTGATGAACAGCTGGTGCTTTAGGACTCTTTCTAGGACTCTAGACACATGATTTACA
This sequence comes from Leptodoras nelsoni, assembly GCA_028566375.1. Lineage (NCBI taxonomy): Eukaryota > Metazoa > Chordata > Actinopteri > Siluriformes > Doradidae > Leptodoras > Leptodoras nelsoni. The sequence continues at coordinate 8,291,044 of JAOVVG010000027.1, forward strand.
TGAGATGAGAGATCAGGAGAGAAGATCAAGATATCATCTATGTAAGCTAGAACGAATTTACCTAACATGTCCCGAAGTACCTCGTTTATCAAATGCTGGAAAACACTAGGGGCTGCTGCTAGACCATAGGGCATGACAGTATATTCAAAATGGCCGGAGGAGGTGCTGAAGGCCATTTTCCATTCATCCCCCTCACGGATACGAATGAGACTATATGCACTCCTTAGGTAAGGCTTAGTGAAGAGCTTAGCCCCAGCCAGTTGTTCGAGGGTTGAAGGGACAAGTGGCAAGGGTTAGGGGTAGCGCACAGTGACCTTGTTTAGTCTTCGGTAATCTATACATGGACGAAGGCCACCTCCCTTCTTCTCCACAGAAAAGAATCCAGCAGAAGCCGGGGAACTTGAGTGACGTATATAGCCAGCTGCCAGCGCCTCCTGGATGTACTCCTCCATAGCTAGTTTTTCAGGGAGTGACAACGCATAGATCTTGGAGCGAGGGGGGGTGCACCCAGGGAGAAGGTCGATTTTACAGTCAAACTGCCTATGAGGGGGGAGACCCTCGGTGCGCCGGCGGCTGAAAACCTCCCGTACATGGGATTGCACTCAGGAATAGCCTCTGTTTCATCGATGTTGGGGCTCTCGACCCTGGTGGTATGCAGACAAAGGGGGCGAGAATGCAGGCAGTAGGTGAAATCTCCCGCTTTCTCCAACAGATGGCTGGGTCGTGGTGGCTCATCCACGGCAGGCCAGTATAATGGGATAGGTAGGGGAGCTGGTCACTAGTAGTTCAATCTCCTCTTGATGTAGGATGCCCACGGAGAAGAGAAGCCGAGGAGAGCGATGTGTTATTCTTCCCTCTCCGATGGGAGCATCATCAATTCCCCAGTTGCCGCGGCAACTCGACCACTGGGATTCCCAGCTTGGAGAGAGTAGCTTGGTCCACTAAGTTGTCCACGACTCCGGAGTCAATCAGGGCTGGTGGAGAGCAACTCACCACGTTAGGGTGCATGACGCCGGCGGCTTCTTACAGGGCAGCCTTTAACCCCATGATGGGTGTCCGCGCAGTAGAGGTAGAGGTCAGACCGTATCCTCCGTTGTCTCTCAGCTTTTGATAGTCGTGCGGGTCCCAGGACCATGGGCTCAGGATCGTCGGGAGCAGCTGGGGAGGCGTTCTGCTTCTCGTGGTCAGGAGCGTAGCAGCTGGTCCAACCAGAATGGAGGCCACGATGAGCGAGTCAAGGGTCATCCTGTCTGGCCGGCAGGTGGATACAATCTGGCCGAGCTACCTGCGGGTGACACCGGAAGTAGGTCTCCTTTGACCTCTGTGGGAGCTGGGATTTGGGGGAGAGTGGCGGCCCCTAGTG
>JAOVVG010000027.1:8292506-8309305 GCA_028566375.1 Leptodoras nelsoni
TCAGCGCGACACTGTCCAGTCACGGGCGTCTGTGAGCTCATGTATACAAGAGGTGGGCGGGAGCACTCTCCTCCAAGTGCGCTACACCGCTCCCAAAGGTTGCATGAGCTGCAGTTTGAAAAGAGGCGGCGGCTTGCGTCACGTGTCTCAGAGGACGCACGCGAAGGCTTCGCCCTCCCTGACTGGAAGTTCGTCGTGTGACAAGGGGGGAGTAGCACTGACGGGTGGGAATTGGTGATGACTAAATTAGGGAGAAAATCGGGAAAAAAAAAAAAAATAATAAAAAAATAAAAAAATAAATAATACCCAGCAATATAGGTATCAAAATGTTCAGGGGAATCTCCTGATTAAGGATTATCATCACCACATGCTAATTAGCTTATGTCACAAAAATGGCTATACATCAGGATCGCTGGCACATATGCTAATGAAATTTAGGATTCTAGTTTGGCATATGATTCTGTGGAACCCATCCAAATGCTGGGTCAATTACCCCATAGGTGGCGCTATAAAATCTAAAAAACTTTTTCTCAGCCCCCGATCATCCAACTGAAAAGAAACCTTGCATTGTGCATCTATGAATCACCTATTGAGCAGTCAATTAAGGGCAATTCATCATCATAAAACACAATAATTAATAGCCTGTAAAATAGCCTTTGCACTGCATGCAAACTCTCAACTGGTGTCCCACAAGGCTCAGTGCTGGGCCTTGTGCCTCTTCTTTTCTCACTATACACACACTCACTGGGATATGTCATCTCTTCACATGGATTCTCCTACCATTGTTATGCTGATGATACTCAGCTCATCCTTTCTTTTCCTCCTTCTGATAATCAGGTTTTAGCTCGGATCTCAGCTTGTCTAGCAGACATTGCTTCATGGATGGCAGCCCACCACCTCAAGGTTAATCCAAGCAAGACAGAGCTGCTTTACATCCCAAAAGCTGCAGGTCTTCATTGTGATCTCTCAATTTCCTTTGAGAACACCATGACTGGTGTTTTTTGACTAAATTACTTAAATTATTGCAAATCTGAAATGCTGAATAAATTCATGCTTGCCTCCTTATTGATCCCAGCTTTTAAATTGTGTATTGAATGCACTGAAAATCAGATAATGCAAGTGGCACAATCTGGTAGCAGTTGACTTTGCAACTGAATGGCTTGAGTTTAAGCCAGCAGCTAGTTGATGTGTTGAAGTGAAGAATTTTCAGTGCAAACTGTCACAGGTTATGCATATCACGAGTGTAACCAAATCAGAGGGGGTTTCAGTTAAACAAAAAAAAAAGTGTTGCTATGAAACCCATGGTGCTCAGATCTGCTGTGCTTGGCCCCCTGGAATCACTGCTATTTAATTGTTATTATTAGTAGTAGCAGTAAAATAAAATGCTAAATTAAAATATTTATTTTAATTTTAGCTCTATTAATTTGTCTGCCAACAATAACCAATTAGTCCAGCTATAACAGCAACATTTTAGCTAACCTAGATCCCAAGAAAAACAAAACCACACAAACCATCATGGTCCAACATAAAGCATGCTGGACTATAGTGTCCTTTTTCACTAAGCATAGAACATTTAGACATTTTACCTAAACAGAATATAAGTGATAATGTTGTCTTCCTTAATTTAAAAGTTTGTAGAAACTTAAAAATTAATGATCAGTTCACATTTGCACCTAAAAGGACATTGAGGCTCATACAAAAAATCGATACCCTCATTACAGAGCCATTTTGAAACCACTTTACCAACAGTTAAACCCATTTATATTGTCTGCTTCTCATCATTTTACTGAGCTGTGGCCTGCCCCATTAAAATGCAGCTATGCATGAAACGTGCTTGTTTCCAGGGCTATTTCCCTGAAGCAAAAAGTTTTCTCAGGCACACTAATAAATCATACAATCCTTTTGCATGTCAATCACTAAAGCATTCTGTGTGAAAAGAGGCTAAATTGGTTGTGAGTACTGGGAACAAAATGGATAGGGAAGAGGTGGAGGTTGGGGTGGAATAGGCATGTGTAATTCTGCATTGCCTTTTCATGTCAGATACTCCAGACTGATAAAGCATATAATCCTAAAGCTGTTTAAAAAAGGGGGAAAATCCACATTTAACCAATTAACAGCTCTCTGCACCAGCCAGAAGGTATGTTAAAGGAGAAGAGAGGTCTGCCTCCCCCATCAGCCTTTCTTTATCTTCATACATACACACACAAACACACACACACATTTGTACTATGTAAATTTCCATTGACATAATTATTACTGCAGCTAATTAATGCTAACACAAAACGACAAGGTTAAAATTATCAGACATCCCTATCCTTGTGGGGATTTAGCCAAGATATAAAAACATGAATCCCCACACCCACATACATACACCCAGAGACCACTAAACATTTTTTGATATTAAATAATCTATTTTTATGTAAAAAATTAATTTAAATAATGGGATTCAATCTCCCATTCTTAAAATGCAATAAAAACTGAAACCTGTAATTTGTCTGTAAATTTACTTTTATTTAGCAGACAAAAGGACAAAGAAAGGATTTTCAGTGTTTTCAGTGATGAACTTAAATGTATTTGTTATAAAACAAATTTAGACATTGATGGTTATAACAACACAAAAAGTAAAATTTTCAAGTAAATTTATAGACAAATTACAGATTTCAGTTTTTAATGCATTTTTAGAAAGTATCCCAACTTTTTTAGAAATGGGGCTAGTACTTAATGTATGCATTTTATACTAAATATAGGCGTCCTTTTTTTGAGGTCTCTCATTTAACTATCATATCACAAATGTCAGTAAGGAAAAAGGAATGGTGGTTCAAGTGATATAAACCTAATGTATTCTGTTGGAGGAAAATTCAGAATTAGAAAGTTCTATGGCTGCAATAAATAAACAGTAAAAAATATTATTGTATTGGGTGTGGTCAAGCACTGGTCTTTGAATGGAGGGTGGATTTGGGATTAGTAAGGATTCCCATCTGTGAGTGATTTTGTGTCTAATGTGTGCTCTGTGCTTCAGGAAGTGGTGGCAAGTATAAGAAATGCTAGTTCTTAGTGCTTAGTGCCCAGTGCATAAGTACAGCACAATAGAGAAAGAGTGCCTGGTCATCAAAAAGGTGGTCCTCAACCTCTGATACTATTTGCTGAGATCTGCTGGGAGCCTTCATCATCTTTTCAGACTATACCACAGTCCAGTAACTTCACCTCATGAAGGAAGCCATCACATGGATCACTTGTTATCTTCATCCTTTTACGTTTGAGGTGGTTCACAACCTGGGGTTGCAGATGGTGGTGGCAGAGTACCTCTCCTACCTGGGGGGAGTGAGCAGCAGGCTGGATAGCTCCCCTACCCGAAATGGGTGGTGGAGGAACCCGAGGAATAAAGGGTAGAGTTGGGAGAGGTGAGTCATAAGGATTCCCACCTATGAGTGATTTTGAGTCTCATGTGCTCTGTGTTTCAGTGAGCATGTGCACAGACAAGAAACAAGCTGAAAAGTGCAGTGACAAACAGTGAAAAAAAAAAGAACTCCTGTGTGGAGAGTGTCCCAAGTCTGCCTTCTGCCTCGTCATTTTACCGCCAAACTGAACAGTGTCATTTAAATACTAATCCTAATATTTGAATAGGTGGATTATGCTTGGAGGAGAATTTATTTTACATATAATTGGGTCCTTGGGTCCAAAAAAGTTTGAGAACCACTCTTCTAGTGGAGAATTGCTAATGCTAAGGATAGCTTTTAGAAACCGCACTGCTGTCAGCGTGAGTTAATTACACTGGGTCCGTTTCCTAAACCGATACTGTATGACAAATGTTAACATGTTAAATGTTTAGAAGCTGCTGAGTTATTCATGAACTGTTTACAAATATAGCTACTTGAAAAATATTTTCTAGTGCGACTGTAGCACAAGTGTCTGGATTACAATGAAGCAGAATCACATGGGTATGAGAGCTGAATTATAGTTTTGCTAGGGTGTCATGTACAGACACTCGCATAGGCTGAGTTCTTCATAATTACACATAAGGTGATCATATCCATTAGATGGCAGGTAGAAATAGAAAGGTGCACAACATATGCAGAAATACACTATTGTGTATATCAGGACTCGTCCACACCAAACTCTCTTATCCATGTCTTTATGGACCTTGCTTTATGCACTGGTGCCCAGTCATGTTGGAACTGGAAGGGGACATCCCCAAACTGTTCCCACAAAGTTGGGTGTATGAAATTGTCCAGTAAAGTGCTCCTTTTACTGAAAAACAACCCCACACCATAATCTCCCATCAACCAAACTTTACACTTGGCACAATGCAGTCAGACAAGTACCGTTCTGCACCTGATGCTTCACATTATGCTTAGTGATGTACCCTTGGATGCAGCTGCATGGCCATGGAAACCCATTCCATGAAGCTCTGTACGCACTGTTCTTGAGCTAATCTGAAGGCCACATGAAGTTTGGACGTCTGTAGAGATTGACTCTGCAGAACGTTGGTGACCTCTGCGCACTATGTGCCTCAGCATCTGTTGACCCCACTCTCATTTTACATGGCTTACCACTTCATGGCTGAGTTGCTGTCATTCCCAATCACTTCCACTTTGTTATAATACCACAAACAGTTGACTGTGAAATATTTAGCAGCGAGGAAATTTTACAACTGGACTTATTGCACAGGTACCATGCTGGAATTCACTGAGCGAACCATTGTTTCACAAATGTTTGTAGAAGCAGGGTGCATGCCTAACTGCTTGATTTTATATACCTGTGTCCACGGAAGTGATTGGAACACCTGAATTCAATGATTCGGATGGTTGAGTGAATACTTTTGGCAATATAGTGTATATCAAAAATTGTCTTAAAATCCTAAATTATCTCAAAATGTTTTTACTCAATGTTTTGACTTATTATCTACATCTCTATACAGTTTTACAGCAAATTTATGTTGAACTACTTTCCAAATAATTTCTAAACCAAAAGACATTTTATCCACACAGACTAATCATTATAGTATGGCAAATTTCTGAGATAATAATAAGCCCGAATTTTGAGATAAAATCTCATCATTCAGAATTATCTCAAGATTAATCAAAACATGTCAACATGAACTGAACTTAATTCATAGGATCTGTTTAAAAGAAATGCTAGATGTTTTCAAAATCTGTCCCAACATTCCCAAAATTGTAGATTAGGATTCTTCATTCTTTAAGCACCAGTGAATTTGAAAGGAGGGTTTATGCAGGTGTGTATTTATTAGCATGTCTGAGCTATCAGCTGCAGTGTAATGCAAGAAAGAAGAAAGGACAATAATAAAAGACGTTATACACAGAGAGAATTGGCATAGAACTATAATGAGACATATTGCTTTGTAGATTAACATCATCAAGACAGAGCCCTGATCTGTGTGCAATGTACTTGCTATGTGTAATTATTAGGGCTAATTAAATTTCCACCTAAGCTGATTTAGTAAAAAAAAATCATCAAGGCTTTTCCATGAATCCAGACAATAATTCTTTCACAAAATGCACACACACATACTATAAGACTTGGGCAGTATTTACTTACTTTCATATCATCCTGATATTTTACTGTGCTATATGGTAAATGATTTTCATGATTCCATATTTAGTCATATTTAACTAATTGGCTAGGAGATCTATTGAGCAATCTTGATTAGATATTGAAACAATCTAATTTTGAGTGAAACTACATTAGCCATCATGCACTGTAAATTCCATAAATGTCTGAGAATAAACAGGGTCAGCAGTATGGAAGATGGGTGCTAGAAAAACACAGAGAATACCATTGTCAGTTAAAGCCAAAATAGCTGACAAGCACAGCCAAGGATAAGATTATGCATCATAATGAAAGCAAACACTATTAAAGTCAGCAATACAATCTGAAATTTAATGCCTCAGCCTACAGTAGGCCAATGTGATGGAGGTGAAAATATTCTGACTCACCAGTTACTACAGTCACTACAGTGAAATTCAATACAGTTTTCCCAACATTCAAGTTGAATGCTAATGCTCACACTCTAATATTACTAACACAGGTTAGTATTTCTGCCATTCAGTAGGTGAAACCCATAGACTGTCTATAAGAGTCGAAAATAGCTGAAATGGAAGCTGCCATCTTGACTGCACATGCACAGTACAGGAAAATTGGAGCCAGAACATGCATAGTAGAGAAGGTAGGCAAGGTATGTCTGCCAAATGTGCATATATTTGTTTGTGGCATGCCCTTCCTCTCTGTTTAAGCTGGAAGCTTATGAACTTTCCTCAGAGACAACATAAATCTCACTTTGTGATTTGTGATTACTACACAACAGTGGCCACCACTATGTTACTTATTGTCTTGAAATATGTTTTCGTAAAAATATATCATTTTCACAGGTATATAAAATATTATTTTTAGGAAAAGTTTTCAAAAATTTCAATCATGCCACTTGACTGAACTATTGTCTGCAAACTAGCTGGCTAACCTTATTATTCTTAACACTGGTAAGTTGTGTTAATCAAGTAATAAAAAAGAAGGTAATTATAAATGAAGATGTCAAAGATATCAAATTATGCATTTGCCCTATCATCCGGAGATCGCTAGTTCAAATCTGGGTGATACTATAGCTGCCCGTAGCCAGGAGCTCAGAGAGCAAGATAGGCCGTGCTCTCGGGGTAGGTTGGGCAGCATATGCTCTCCCCCATGTCAATCAGAGCGACACTGTCCAGTCACGGGCATCTATGAGCTCATGCATACCAAAGGTGGGCAGGAGCGCTTTCCTCCGAGTGCGTTACACTGCTCCCAAAAGTTGCATGAGCAGCAGTTCGAAAAGATGTGGCGGCTTGCGTCACGTGTTTCGGAGGAAGCACGTGATGGCTTCACCCTCCCTGACTGGCAGCTCGTCGTGTGACATGGGGTGAAGGACTGATGGGTGGGAATTGGAGATGACTAAATTAGGGAGAAAATTGAGGAAAAATAATAATAAAAAAAGATTATGCCCGCTGTCCACACAACTGCTACTGAGTCAACTGGCAAAAAGATTATTTGATTTGTAATTTGAAATTAATGTTTCTGCTCTGTTTACTTATGGGAGTGTGTGGTGTTAAATCGTACTGCAGCCAGCCACCAGAGGGTGTCAGAGATGTTTTGGCTTCACCTTTCATCCACTGTCATCCAGTCTAGTCTTACATACTATTTATGGTATAACAACAGTCACTTCCAACTATGGTGATGTCACATGAATACCTATTGTGAGTGGTCGAAAGGTAAGCCATATTTCTTACCAGTAGCCTGAAGTCTGCTGTAATAGCCTGAAGTCTGCTGTTGTGTGCTATGCATGACAATACAGCACCTCAATACAGCATCTTCATTTTGGTTTACAGTCAATTAGACCCAAAAAGAAGTACTTGTAGCAGAATTTAGGAAACCACTAACTATTGACGTGGTACACTAAACCCTAAGCATATTCTATGCCTTACACTCATTTAGCAATTCTAAACTGTAAACAAAAAAGCATATTTCCCTATGTTAGGCACATAATTCAAAACCGAAATCCCTGTGTTTCATTTGGAAAACACTGCCATGCACAACCATGTACCACTTACCCAAACCCAGTCCGTACAGGTGAAAACGATTCTTCTTAGGTCCTCCATAGGTTGAGTTTTTTGAGAGGCTGGGCAGAGGGTCCAGCCTAATCTGAGCTGCTACATTATCTGGACATTTCGAAATGAGAATAAGTAAGTAGACCTATCCACTATATCATACTACTGAACTCACAGAACTGAACTGTGTATACCACTGTACTACTGTAGTGTAGTTCAGTAACTTACAGTAACATTTCATTTCTTGCTGAAAAACTATTCATATCATGTTTTCGCAGAACTGCTAGTCTACTCCCTGCTGGAGGAAGAAGACAGCTGTTCACCCCAGAGCAGGAAGAGATCATTGCAAACACAGTCAGATCAGACAATTGCATATGATTATGAAAACTGCAACAGCACATCATTACTGACATAACGTTCAGTAAAATCCATTCAGTGAGCTTATCTGCACTGGGCCATGTCCTGAAAAGACATCAAGTATGCATGAAGCGGATATACAGGGTACCATTTCAGCGAAACTCTGACAGTGTGAAACAACTGTGCCATGAATATGTGCAAGTATGCTATGATATGCTTTCACTGGTACTGTATTCTAGTGTCCTGTGTAATACAATATCAACTACTTTATGCCTATTTTATACTGTCCTTTAATACTGTAATGTTTAGTTTCAGAGACAAAGTCACAAACAAGGTTCGGGGGAAGGAACATCATAGGACACTGTGCCATTATCAGTGTCACTGGTCAGTGTGATGGCAAGCAACATCTGTGTCCAGCCATTAGCCAGAATGGTGTTGTTCACCAAGCCACTTTTGGTCCTTACAACACTGCCCACATCATTACCTTCCTCAACACACTGTACAACATACACATTCACCATCACCATGGGGATGGACCAGAGCAATCCAGGTTTGTTGTCATATGGGACAACATACATATCTATTGAGCTGCCCATGTACATAATTAGTTCATTGAACACTCATGAGTTGTTGTGCTTCACCTTCCATAATACTCTCCATTCCTCAATCCTATCAAGTTATTTTCGGCACCTTACAAATGCATACCCCTTCTCTAGGCAATGGAGGAAGCTTTTGGTGACATTGATGAGGGAGCATGCCAGATAGTTCCTTACCCTGCTGTCTGACCAGAGAGGATATCACCTGTGATGATGAGATCTTGTGGCTGGACCCAAATAGGAGACACCCTAATTTTTTATGTTGGAGTTTTGTTTTTTGTCATTTTTTTTAGTCCTTTTTGGTTTTTGTTACAGAATGTATGTATTACAGTATATATAGCATGAGTGTTGCAGCACTGTTCATGCAAAAATATAATAAACATCCCACCTGTAATTGTTTTACTTGGTACATATGTATTGAATATGCATAAACAGCCTCAGTATTTGTGAACATACATATGAGTACTATGTCAGACTTTTACAGCAGACCGCTGTGCCCTGCACACTGAAAACTCAAGCTACTTGTGTTTTCCATTTATCACATCAGTGTGTAGTTTTCATGAGTAGAGTAGTGTGTAGAGTTTGGATGCAAATATACAATGTGTCATGCTATTCTTGTGAAGACCTTCAAAAGACATTTATGAATATAAATAATTAATGCTATGTTTAAATGCAAAGTTAACAACCCCCCCTACAAACACATATGTACATATACACATCTTACTATCACAGTAATGCCCTTCCATTTTTAATAATAATAATTATTAATGCAGCTAAGAAATGCTATGGTAGACCAACAAGCAAAGCCTACATTAAAAACTCATCTAAATAAAATTAGAATATAGTGGGAAAAGTTTTTTTTTATTTAATGTGAAAAGGTAAACTGTCATATTTTATATTCCATACATATGAAGGGATATATTTCTAGCCTTTTTGTATTAATTTTAATCATTATGCCTTACAGCTCATGAAAATCAGAAATCCAGTATCTCAAACAGTATATATATGCTGTATATCTCTTGGTCTAGTTCAGCACATGCAACCACAATCATGGGGAAGACTTCTGACAGTTGTTGAGAAGATGATCATCAACACCCTCCAGAAGGTCACAGAAAGTCATTGCTGAAAAGGCTGGCTGTTCACAAAAGAAGTATTCTAATAATTTCAAATACTGGATTTCTGCTTTTCATGAGCTATAAGTCATAATGATCAAAATGAAAAACAATGCTTAAAATATGTCTCTTGACATGCAATGAATATAAAATATATGACAGTTTCCCTTTTTCAAATTAAATTATGGAAAAATGAACTTTTTCCACTATATTCTATTTTTTTTAGATGTACTAGTAAATAGGAAGGAAATAAATAAAGAAAATAAAGGAAATAAATAAAAAAAGCTGGTTTTGTTAAAAAACCAACACAAGGTCATTTTGTCTGTGAGGTATTCCTTGTGGGGTCATTTTGTCCCCACCAAGATAAAACATGCCCTCACCAATGACTGTATTCATGGGTGGAAAACATTTCACCATTTACACCCAGTGTGTATAATGTAGTGCTTAGAACCCTATTGTAATTACTGGAATTCTTATTTTCTTCTTCTTCTTCTTTCTCAGCTAAAATGCAACATGCAGCAAAGACAGTAAAGCAGAAATATCACAGTTGGCAGTGAGGTGCAGCAGGTGTGACAAGATTCAGCCAAGTAAAGGGACCTTCATTGGCCTGATAATTTTTGTGATTTTCTCCTAGGCTGTAAGGCACAGAAACAAAATTCCACTTTTGGTGAATTGCTTGGATCGAGCCAAACAAAACTGCCTCAAGAACTATTAAGCTTCAACACTTGGATTTTTGCTAATTTACATAATATGCAAAACCTACTCTTGCAAACTAGTCCTAGGTTTTTCAACCAATCACCACAATCTTGGTGTCAAAATATTCAGAAGAGTCTGAAACACAATAATTATCAAAAACATTTTGACATTTTAAAATAATATGGCTGCTGTATGCATATGAACCCTTCTGGATAAGCACATATTTTGCCTAAATGGCTAAAACTCATGAATGCTTCGATTTTGATAAAACTTCAGTCAATTTTGTCCCATGACTGTAGGGTGCTTTTGGTGAATGTATGTCAATAGGGGGTGCTATAATAGTTAGAAAACTATATCTTAGCATCCCAACATCAGATAAAGCTATTTAAAAGTTGCATCAGCGAGCTATATTATACATGGTAAATTAAAGTTAAACAGATATGTCAAAAATTGTGATCACCATTGGCCAAACAGCATTTCGATCTGAATCTGAAATTGACTAATCACAATGAACCTTAAATGTTGTGGATATGTAAGGATTCTTTTTAAGCATTTGGCCATTATTCTGTTCAAGAAAATCAAGTATATCTCCTACATCTTTTCCGTTAACAATATACATTTACATTTATGGCATTTGTCCAGAGTCCATTATCCAGAGTCACTTACATTTATCTCATTTATACCTCATGGGCCCAACAGTGGCAGCTTGGTGGTGCTGGGGCTTGAACCCCTGACCTTCTAATCAACAACCCAACACCTTAAGCATTGAGCCACCCCAGCCCCTATATAAAATCTAAAATCATAAAAAATATAAAATCATTCTTTGCAGGAGTCCTAAAAACTTTCTAATTACAACTGCTTTTCAAAAATCTATATTTTTCTTGCATTCTTTAATTTTGAACAAGTCCTAGGACTTTTATTCTATCACATTAAATCAGGTCTGAAACTAAATAATTATCAAAAAAATTTTGACATTTTGACTGCAACACATTGATCAAATGGGCAGCAGTATCACTTTTCTGAATCATATTGTTCAAACTCTATCATAGTCTATCAGTCTGATTTTCACCACAATGGAAAAATTTATTCAGTAATATTCTGTAATATTCTGAAGAAAACTGTTTCCTTGTGTATTCCTTGTGTTTTCATGCATAAATGGACAAAAGTCAAGACACGTAGTTCACATTAACACTGACATTTACAGACATACACATACTAACAGGATGATATCCCTTGCAAGGCTTGAGCCATTTAAGATTTGGGGAAGGTCTACAGCACACAATTACCTACTTTTCACTTAATTGTATACTTTGTGTTTTCACACTAAAATGGTCAGAATCAGGTAGGTAACACTGACATTTTCAACAATACATGTAATGATAGCCACTTAGGACATCAGAAGGCTCTACAGCATAATATTAACTATGTTACATTTAATCACATACCTTGTGTTTTCATACTTAAATAGGCAGAAGTCAGGAAAAGTAGGTCACATCAACACTCAAATTCACAGACATACATGAAATTGTAATCTGGTGTTATGTGTAATCTATGTTTGAGTCAGTTTGGACATTGGTAGGCTCTATAATGTACAATTAACTACTTTGCATATAAGTACATGTTCTATTTAAAGAGAATGTGTGTTTATATGCAAAGTAGTTCATTTTAAAATGACAAAAGTCAGGAAAAGTAGTTACCATCAAGACAGAAAATTACTGACATGCACATAATGACAGTCTGATTTGCCTGCAAATTTTGAGTGAGTTAGGACATTGGATGGCTTTTCAGCATACAATTAATTACTTATAATAACTTTTCTATTAACTTTTAATATAATTATGCCTTATGTTTTGTTAAATGGACAGAAGTCAGCAACAGTGAGTTAGATCAGCTTTTAAACATGTATAAGTCATGCATCTTTTACTCTTTTCATACTAGACAAAGAAGTGTTAAATGAACCAGTTGACAGGAGTGGAGCAGGCTGATTTTGGTGTATTTTGTCCAGTGAGGAGTACAATAAGATATAAAAAGATATTTGTGACTTAGGAAACCAGTCACTGCCATTGTGTATGAATTGTGGATAAGAAATTCAATTTAAACGATGCAAAGAATTGTGTGACAATGCATTACACAAATTACTTGTTCATCACTTCATTTTATGCCTCCCTTTTTTCAAACCTCAGTTGAATTGTAAAAAGCAAACTTAGATTAGTTATTCAAATTTTGACCTATTGACATAAACATGGATTTGTCTTTTCCAGTGCAATGTTTCAGACAAATCTGTAAACATATTTGCATTTAAAAAAGGCTTCATTTTTAATTATTCAAAAAGTGCTTTTTTCAAAGTAGTCTCTGGATTTTTGTACTGTCAAATTACTGGATGTTTGATTGCCTCAAATTTGGTCTTGAGGGACACTTTAGAGTTTGCAGGTTAACTACTATCAAAATTTATTTATTTTTTTACTCAAAATGGTTTCCCTCTATCAATCAATCCTTGAGGCCTTGCCATTTCTAACCTAAATTGGTATAACTCATCAGCAATTGGTATGATCATCTAACAGTTTCACACAATTGTATATAACAAGACTCTGGTGAGGAGTGCAAATGTTTGGCCTTTATGGGGCCAAGCCACACAGTTTTATATTGATCAGCATATTGTCCATACTCAAAGAAATCATTAGCTGGTTAAATATTTTCAGAGTTTTAGCTATTTGTTTATAGTGACAAATATCATACAATTAACTGCTAGAAGGATGTAAAACTGATGAGTCTGTCAGTTAAGAGTTCTGGAATGTCAAAGGTCAGTCTCTGTCTCACCAACCTGCCTCCTGCTAATTGCCTCCACAACCTAAAATAAATAACTGCAAATGCCGCATAAGCCAAATATAAAACCTTTTGTAAACTGTAATTGATCCCAAAACCAAAAATAAGTACCAGCATACCTGTTTGTGGCTCCCAAAACCCAGAAAATGCCCTCAGAACTGCTAATAGCACCAAACTCCAAAGATAATTACCCCAATGACTGCTAAACACATCCAAATACCAAAATAAATATACCACTCAAAAAAAAGAAAAAGAAAAAATTAATGGCCAACTCCATTACCTATCATTGCTCCCATTGGAAATAAGTTAATGTCCCTGACCTCTGCCAAAAAAGTAAAACACCAAAAGAGTAAATACTCTTATGACCTGTAATTGTCATATAAATACCCATCTTACTGCCACAAAAGCATAAATTGTAATTGTCCCAAACCCAAAAATAAATGTTTATGTAGCCTCTAATATAATAAATACACCTGTGACCTTTAATTGACCTCAACACAAACATAAATACCCAAACATAAATATTTGGTTTATTTTTGCTACATCAATGAAAAAAGTTCCCAGAGAAGCTACAGCTGGATTAACTGTTGTGTGTTGGTCATAGTAAGTGTAACACCACTTTCAGTGCAAGGAACTATTGTTGAAATCGGAATTTTATGTAGCAAACGTAGATAGGCACAGTGAAACACTGAAACATAGCAGTACTGTTATACTAAACATCAACACACTTGGAACACCACTTATACAATTAATTTAGTGGCCTGAAACTAATTTTTGTATAATGGTAAGCAGCAGTCATCACTTCATTCACTCATGTTGGCTTGCTAGTTATAATCATTCATTGTGGTTCTCCTGCCCACACAAACACACATGCCACTAGCACCCTCATTGCTTTCAGAAACAGTGGCAAGAAGTTGTCAAGGTCCTCAAGCTTTGAGCACAGGCCTTCAAATGTGGGAGGCAGGCTATTCCAAGCTCAGGATATCAATTATAGATAGGGGTTAGCATGGCTGCTTTGGATTGCCATGTCAGAGTATGGATAGACAGCTGTGGAGCACTGAACATCTTTCTATCCAATGTGTCCTTGTGTGTGTGTGTGTGTGCACGCATGTGTGTGTGTCTCAAGAGAGTGTCTTTCCACTGGCTTCTCCAGACTGGAAGTGGCTGTGACAAATGGCATGTCTGGAGCAAAGTCTGTGTGCAAATGCACATGTTTTCTAATCTGATCCTTGTGATTACCTACATTTAGATCTGTGAAAATTGGACCTTGACAATCATGAACAGAATTTTTTTTAAAATGCCTTTTTTTGCATTCTGGCCTTTCGTCCACATGACAAAAATGTTTTCATTGTCTGAAATCATACAATTTTTAAATGACGTTCAGGTTCCAGAATGCAAACTTATGAATAACCCAACCTTTGCATCGCCATGTGGACAGGAGAATACAGAAACATTTGAAAATCCAGCTGGTTAGCTGGTCATGTGCTCGAAGCACATTAAAATAGGTTAAATCCTACACAGTGCAGCCAAACACTAGGTTAAGGAAGACCTGCAATAGGAAGCAGTTTATCTATTTTTTTTAAATTAATTGCCAGATGAATAAATAATTATCAGGGATTATCAGTAACAGTATAACAATAGTTTACAATGATAATTCCAAAGTTCATGTAAAGGAAATAATAAAAAATTATATCAATAATAATGATACATTTAAAAAGTATAATGATATTTAAAAAGTACATAGGAGTTTGCGTATGTGTTATTTGAATCCATCGCCTTTGTAATCGCCGTTGCTCATTAGACTAATTATTAATCTGCATTAAAATTTTTAGTGGTGTTAATTTTAACAGAGCTACTTGCAATCAATGTATTATGCTAAAATTTGGGCAAACAGTTCAAAAATGAAATAGTTCAACACTGCTCACTTTACTGTAGCCTACAGTGGCTGGTGAAAAACCTTGTCTACATGTGTGTTTGTACATTTTGAAAGGGTCATTAAGTAAGAAAACATTATCTCTTCCTCTGTGACATGGATGTCATCGCTATACAAGCTAAAGTCAGTGGTTTGCAGGTTAGCTGATGATTAACACAGGTGCATATTGTTCTCCTATGGTTTTTGTATATTTGAGTAGCAAATTTACACTGCCACCTAGTGGTCTAGCATATATACTATAGCTCTTTTACTCATTTTTGTGAATCCATGTGTACACAAATAGGTTCTGACACATTGTTGTGTATATGTGAAACTTTTTGAAAAGGCAAAAGAAAAATTCCATTCCATTGGGGCCAGAGTAGGAGTAACACTAAACTATATGTGTGTGTGTTTTCTCACATGTACAAGCTGTTCCTGAGTGTCAAACTCTCTGCAGCAGTTCTCCCAGTGGCAATTGGTCTCATACACAACCTCTGGCTCCTGTTTCCCATCTTCCTTATCTGCCTCTTCTTTCACCAAGGTCATTCCATCCAGATGATCCTGTACCAGCATAATACAAAGAACAGAACACACATTTATAGAACACATGAGTGATGCATGCCATCATAAAAAGCTGAATGCCATTTATACACACATAATTCTAATGAAACATAATGCCCAAACTTCATTTCCAGAAAAGTTGGGACACTTCTTTAAAATGCAATAAAAACTGAATTCTGTAATTTGTTACTTCACTTGAATCTTTATTTAACAGATAAAACAACAAAGAAAAGATTTGCAGAGTTTTCAATGATGAAATTAATTCTATAAGTTAAATATAAACAAACTGAGCAAATCGAAATTGATGCATACAACACTCAAGTTGGGACAGACGCTTGTTGACCACTGGATCACATCACTTTTTTTTTTATTATACTTTTTAATGGTTTGGGAATTGAAGATGCTAACTCTTGCAGTTTTGCAAGTGATATTTTTGCCCATTCTTGCTGTGTACAAAACTGTGCTGAACAGTCCATGGTCACCATTATCTGATTCTTCATGATGTGCCAACATTTTCAGTAAGAGACAGATCTGGACTGCAGGCAGACCAGTCAAGCCACACTGTTGTAACACATACAGGATGAGGCCTGGTATTGTCCTGCTGAAATAGACATGAAGTTCCTTGAAAAAAATAATGATTTCTTGACAGCAGCATATGCTTCTCCAAAACACCAATAAAAGCCTCTGTATCAATGGTACCTTCATATATATGCAGATCAGCCATGCTGTGAGCACTGATGCACCCCCATGCCATCACAGATGCTGATTTTTGCACTTAAAATTTAAGATGTTTAATTGTCACAGTTTGTCTGGGCTAAGCTTTGCCACTGCTCCTGGTTGCACTACCTTCATGATTTCTGATGAGTATGCCTCTGCTTGTTGTGAGTCCTTAACGAGTTTTCTCTCTGAGCTCCTTATGCGTGGCATGACTGACTCTACTGTAGCATACAATTTAGGTATGTTACCTTTACGAAGCAGGGGAGTTACATAACAGTATATGTCATTTATATGTACATGGATGGTTTTTATCTCTAAGAGGTCAATGGCCTCTTTGTCTTGCCTTGACCTGGTGGACTCAAATGAGGATGGGTTCCCTCTTGAGTCTGGTTCCTCTCAAGGTTTCTTCCTCTTATCATTTGAGGGAGTTTTT
>JAOVVG010000027.1:8363909-8377496 GCA_028566375.1 Leptodoras nelsoni
GTCTTGCTGGCACATCTGTGACCAAGACAGCAAGTCTTTATGATGTATCAAGAGCCACGGTATCCAGGGTAATGTCAACATACCACCAGGAAGGACGAACCACATCCAACAGGATTAACTGTGGAAGCAAGAGGAAGCTGTCTGAAAGGGATGTTCGGGTGCTAACCCGGATTGCATCCAACAAACATAAAACCACGGCTGCCCAAATCACGGCAGAATTAAATGTGCACCTCAACTCTCCTGTTTCCAGTGGTTAATACCTACCAATAGTGTATCAAGGAAGGACAACCAATGAACCGGTTACCAATGGGCTTCTGTAGCACAAATTCCTGAAAAAATTATGCTGGCTATGATACAACACAATGCATTGCAGTTTGCCACACATACATAAGGTTGCAGACTGGTCAAAGTGCCCATGGTGACACTGTCCACCACCGAAAGCACCTACAATGGACATCAGCATAATCCGACCTAATCTTCTAGGTACCAACTGAATCAAAGTCTCCCCAATTTGAAATTGTAAATATCAAATCATTTACATGATTTACAACATGAAATCCTCTAGTGTGAAAGGAACAGTGACTCGCAGTAGTCAATGTGCAGGGAAGCATACCCCAGCAAATGAGACATACTTGTGTCAAACCATGTGCACAAATAATTATATTACCAATAATATAAACAAATAACACCTGTGCACAAATAAAAAGTATGTTAGATAGTAGCAGTAGTTGCACTAGCCTCATTTGAGACACTGCAAAATGTATTAGCCATGCTGATTCTGTCTTCTCAGCCATGGCTGTATTCACAGTGGTTTCTCGTATTTTGTTTGTGCAAAACATAGCACATATAAATGCAACCAGCTGGTGATGACAGTCTGCTTCCATGTTTGTTTTGCTATGAAGTCACATTTGATAATGCAAGTTTCTCCCTGAAAGCACCACTCTGACATAAATTAGCAAAAACACTAAGTGTGTGGTCCTGTGTCTTAACTGTGTTCTTATGATTAAAATGTTTTAAAAAATGGTTAAATCTATTATTGTATTTGTGGTCTCCTATGTTAACATTGGTTATGATTTGAAAATCCTTTAGTGCACCAGGCTTAAGTGGGTCAGTGATTCGGGGTTTTTGAATGTATTTCTTCTTTGTCTTCACTGTTCTTTTTTTAACTAATTAACTAACTCTTTTTTTTCTCTTCTCATAACCAAGCAGGAGTTAAAGCTGGGATACCATCAGGAAACTGAGGCTTCTAGAGGAGGGCTACAAAATCAAGGGAGAGAAGCAAGTGCTAAACCAATTATGAATGGGAGAGTAAACACAGCAGTAACAGACAGCAAATACTTCAATCTGAGGCCCACTACAGAGAAAAAGTACTGCCATGCCAATTTTCTGTCTTTTCCTCTGGTACACATGTGTGACTTGTACAGGTGTGTGCTTGTGGATTATTACTTAATGTGTGTTCAGGAAGCTCGTGTGTTTGTGTGTGCATGAAGCTTAAAGCTGATTAATCCAGTCCCACTGCTGTAATAAGAGCAGAGAGCGGCAGGTACCTCAGAGAGCTCAGAACATCGAGCTCTTGCCTGAGTCTCAACCCCAGCCTAGATCTCACTCCATACACACTTCAAAGGAGTCAGTACAACACAGCATAGCACTGAGCATGAGAGACAGAGTAGACACAGCACAGCTGGGGGAAGGGGGTGGACGAAGGGTTCCCTTATCTTCTCCTGGGAGGATGCTGCTCTGTGGAGTGAGATTGTCTGGAGCTGCCACCTGTCCCAGCCATCTTTGAAAGCAGCACTAAGCATGTGATGGGTCTGACCTCCTTCAGCTCCTTCTCTTTTATGTCTCTCTTCATTTTCTGCTTTGTTACACCCCTTTCCCACACACCCTCCCTGCCTCTCTTTCTGATTTTCTTTCTCACTGTGAGTCTCCTGTAGTCAAGGATTTGAATCTTACTTAAGTTCAGGTACTCCAGTCTGAATGAAAACAATAAGAATTACACACCCAGACACAAACAAACAAACAATGATGAATATTCACACACTCTCAATACTTTTAATTATATGGAGCATATGTTTTTTGTATTTTGTTGCCAAATTGGTTTTGGAACAGTGAGAGTAATGATCACATATTGATTAATCATCATTTTTTTGCCTGCGTTTCAGTTTGACTGACAGTTATATTGATAACTGAGATAGCACTGACTTGGCATGAAGTTGCTTCCATTAGAGAGAAAGAAATAAGTAGTGAACTACTTTTGCCATGTTGATGTAGCTTAGGCTTACATGTCTCTGGGGGAAGTGTAGTGAAGCTTCATTTAATGTAGAGTAAATGGTAACCTAGCTCACTACACTTTCCAAGTACAACCCCAATTCCAGTGAAGTTGGGACGTTGTGTAAAACATAAATAAAAACAGAATACAATGATTTGCAAATCCTTTTCAACCCATATTCAATTGAATACACTACAAAGACAAGACATTTAATGTTCAAACGGATAACATGTATTGTTGGGTTTCTTTTATATTATTCACTCATTTTGAATTTGATGCCTGCAACACATTCCAAAACAGTTGGGACAGGGGCAACAAAAGATAGGGAAAGTTGAGGAACGCCCAAGCTCATCCGAGATGGACTGACGCAAAGTTTAAATGTGGCCTGTGGTCTGACGAGTCCACATTTCGTATTGTTTTTGGAAATCATGGACATTGTGTGAAAATACGTGGTGCATTATGAAGCACAAAATACGACAACAGAGACCCCGGACTGTTAAGCAACAGACATTGTACATCAAGCAAGAATGTGAAAGAATTCCACCTACAAAGCTTCAACAATTAGTGTCCTCCATTCCCAAATACTTATTGAGTGTTGTTAACAGGAAAGGTGATGTAACACAGTGGTAAACATGCCCCTGTCCCTACTGTTTTGGAACGTGATGCAGGCATCAAATTCAAAATGAGTGAATATTTGCAAAAACCAATGAAGTTTATCCATTTGAACATTAAATATCTTGTCTTTGTAGTGTATTCAATTGAATATGAGTTGAAAAGGATTTGCAAATCATCGTATTCTGTTTTTATTTATGTTTTCATAACGTCCCAACTCATTGGAATTGGGTTTTTAGTGATGTGTCTCTTTTGTGCTGAAAGTATTTTTTCTCCTTCCGTTTTCTCTTATTAAGACTTACAGCTCTTCATGTTATCAATAAACAGGAACGTACAAAGTCCTCCATCATGAACACTTCCTTTATCATGAATGCTGCATTAGAAAACTTTTAGTAACAGCTTTACCACTAACTGGAGAAAGTGCTGACACTGGTAACTCGTTCCTTAAATGTTAAATAAATGTCCCCTTAAAGAAAACTTCATCATATCAATTATTATACATGTTTTTAATCTGCTTATGAATCTGCATACATGTTCCTGTGTAAAAACAACTATGTATTAGAATAGGCACATTAATATAAACTATCCATCTGAAACTATTGTCTCAGCTGCTATTACAGAGAATTAATCAACACCTTCTGTAACAGAATTGAGCAACCAGTCAGGGTTGCAGAAGATCCTGAGCCTACCCAGGTCAAGTTTAGGAATGAGTATCAAGCAAAATCTTTAGGATCTGGCATCCCTTTGGAGTGTATGATAAGGTCCTGTAACTCAAGATTCATAGAGCCAAGCATTTCATTATTTGTGCTTAAATAATGGAGCAGGAGGAAGAAGATTAGTACCCCCCCCAAAAAAGTAGCTCTCCCCTGGTGAAACCCGGTGAACCTCTAATCAGCTTACAATATGAACACATGCTGCTCTGCTAGTAACATTTTAACTGCACACAATCACAGCATTAAGCTCAAATTACAAAACTCACTCTGGTTCATGCTTCATTCAGTCCTATGGTCTTATGCACAGCTGATATTAGTACAAGCTACAAGCTGTTCCTTATCAATCAATGAGCAATCAATATCAACTAATGAGCATATATGTGAGATGCATTTAAATGCATTAAAAGGAAAAAGGGTACAAATAATTTTGCTGCTGTAAAGAAATTGGTGTCATGGTTTAGTTCTGCTGGAGTATAAGGGTTATTTGTCATTCTTTAAAGTCTGTGTCATTCTTACACCCTACCAACCACAATCTATTAATTTATTCTAAACAACTGACATTGTCCCAAAAAGTCCCTCAACTGTTAATAAAGGAAAAGAATTCAACACTTTTTGTGTTCTGTTTTTTGTTTTTCATGAACTTAATTAAAGGTGCTGTTAGAGTTGCTCTGAAATCTTCAAGAGATCATTCTTCCCCATTTTATCCAGTTCATTTTAGTGCTGCCAAGGTCCTCCATGTGGAAAAAATTGAGTTATTTCTAACAGAGTTGACCCTTTGACTTCTCATTCTCCTTTCAACTTATTTTTTTTAAGATAGTGGCTTTTCCATGCAAACACTGACCTCTGTGCCTCCTGGAGCTTGACACCCTTACTTTACTCTACAATTTAGCCAACTTGTGTTAAAGGGCAAATATTATGAAACAAATAACCTTTTCAGGTTTTGTGCATGCATAGTTGGGTCTCTGGAGTGCATGTCGCCCCACAAACTTTGAAACATGAAAACATAGTCAGTTCTTATCCTGCCTATTTTAAAAATATGGGATTAATCACTCAATTTCAGAATCTGTATTGCTTAATATATAACTAATGAAATCACTGAAATGATACCACCTCCCCCATCTGAATATCTCCACCTGCTGCATGAGTATCTCCACCCACAGCTTAAGAATCACATTAGCAAAGGGGCATTATTTTTTGTTTGTTTATTTGTTGTGAGTCACAGATGCTCCAGCATTAAGTTATGAAAAAGTACATAGGAAATGCACTGCTGTAGGCTGTATATATCAATGCACATCACTACATCAGCTCCCGGCCTTAGAGGACAGGACAGCTGAGAGGATAAACTTTATTTTTTAAGTCCCAAAAACCACTTGGCAAAAACCTGTTCATGTGTGCAAAAATGTTGTGCTTAACTACTTTTAAATGCACTCCTCGAGCATCTAGCAGTAATTTTAGCCCAACTATCTAGTCACTATCAAGCAGTGGCTCATTATCATTTAAAGGAACAATCACTGAAACCGGGTTTTTAGAAAGAGCTGTTTTAGACAGGGTGAAAAGACAGCTATAGTATTTGACATGTGTGGTATTTTTACCAAAGAATGTCAAGCATTTCATTAAGACCCCATGAAATTGCATTAACTTGTGGTCCACTTTAAGCCAACTGGATTTTTCCTCTACATTTACTCACTGTGCCTTTCTCGCCATATGTACATAGCCTTTCCCCACTTCTCTTAGTCCTTTTTCTCCTGTGCTACAGCTTACTCTCTTAATTTCTATCCCAACATGCACAATTATCCCACAAACCTGCTTTCCTATCACCTCCAGACCAGCTTTATGAAAGGTGGCAGCTTTGCTGAGTTGTACAGGCCACTATTACTCACTGATGTCGTAAGAATACTGATTGTAGTTTAACCTTTCCAAGTGCAGTTTAATCTTTCTGCATTTAGGCAAGTCAAGATCAGTGCCAGTGGAGCACAAAAATAAGAGCTAAACTACTGAACTGCCTAAAGAGAGACATAGTTAATGCCCTCGGAGTAAAAGTTTGAAAGAGGTGGAAAGAAAGACTCATTAAGCACAGTGTATTTCATGGTGAAATCTGGCTTGTGGCCAGTTTAACTAAACTAAGCAAGCCATTATATTCAGTTCCAGTCTGCAAATGATAGACAGACAAATGCTGCCTAGCCAAATTAACCTCTTAAATGGCACAAGCTCATATTATCTCTTTCTCTTTTGCTTTCTCTTTTCCTTTGAGCACTTATACTTTCTAACAAGAATCTTAGAAATGAAATAAAAAAGTAAAAAAAAGAAAGAATGAAAGAAGGCAGAATAGAGACTAAAAGAGAAGGTGATGGCTCCCCTTCCTGCATGGCTTTGATCAGAGTGCTGATGAGGTTGTGCTGGAAATGCATGCTTATTCTCAGCCTCTAATTAGAGAATTGGGGAATAGAGTGACTCCTTCTTCCCTATACTGGCCTTCCTTCAGTTATCAGTTTACCACTAATGTGAAGTGAAGGTTATTTTGATTTACATCTATAAAAGACCTGAAAAAAAGGACGTGAAAAAAGAATCTGGACACAAACTATTTAAATGGAGAATTAGACGTGAATTAATGCTGGTTCTAATAATATCTTAATGATTAAAGTGTTGCATAGCAAGATGCTGCTGCAGCTCCCTCCTTTTATAGTGGCATAGTTAACTGAATTACTACATATCTATTTGAATTTAAAAAAAAGTATGTCTTTAAAAAAACTTTTTCATATTTAATATTTCTTTAGTTAATGCCATTAACATGAAACAACTGGGCTTCCCAAATGTTTTAGTACATTTGTTTGTGTATCTAAAATCACACAATCTATTTAAACTTGACAGCATTATCCACATATAAAAGTCCACAAACGCATCATGATTTATATGGTTTGAAGCCAATCAACTGAGGTTTACATTACTCAGTTTTCTTATTTGTAAATTTGCTTGAGTAGCATATTAATTCTTTTCAAAATATGATTTTCAAGAATACCAGATTTTGAATTATTACAATTTGTGATTAAATCCAGCTTGATAAATAAGACATTATAGAAGTATATAATCTGCAGTACTTCTATAATACTGACCAACTCAATTATTTAGGCTGATATCAAGAATTCTGAAGTAATTAGAATCTGCTAATCAGTCTGCACGAATGGCCAATTAATAAACATGCTAAAGCGCCCCCTTTTGTCTGCCTGTTAATCACATTGTGCCTTCAAATGTAATGAAATGCCTCAGACAAATGCTGGCATTGGAGTTCCCAGAGAACAAATGGTAGGACTGAATTCTGAGCTCACAAAGAGTAAAGAAATTTAAGGTAATTTAATTAAGGTAACTGTATTTTTATGAGATTTGTATTTTCATAAACAGTGTTTACACTGTTCTCTATATAAGTTGTTTAAAACTTGTTATTAAGGTGATAGTAATGTAAGAAAAAAAGTGTTTGTACTAAATGTCATATG
Source organism: Leptodoras nelsoni (assembly GCA_028566375.1). NCBI lineage: Eukaryota > Metazoa > Chordata > Actinopteri > Siluriformes > Doradidae > Leptodoras > Leptodoras nelsoni. The sequence goes on from JAOVVG010000027.1 coordinate 8,370,992, forward strand.
GTTTCCATCTGTGCATTAGATGTCAAGAGGATCTGCAAGGATTAAGGATTTTTGTGCAATTGATATAATTGAAATTGTTTGTACTGTAACTAACTTAAATAAAAATAATACACCCACCATCCACTTTAATAGGAACATCTGTACACCGGCTCTTTTTTCTAGTTATCCAATCATTCAATTATGTGGTAGTAGTACTGGTCAAGATTATGTTGGTTGGTTCACTGGTTCACTTATGTTCACATCAAACATCAGAAGGGGATCTCAGTTACTTTAACCATGACATGATTGTTGGTATCAGATGGGTTGGTTTGAATATTTCAGAAGATACTGATCTCCTGGGATTTTCACACACAAAAAACTCTAGAGTTTATACAGAATTATGCAAAAAGCACAAGCATATTGAGTTAGTATACTTTCTATTGGTGGAAACGCCTTCTTGCTATGAGAGGTCAGAGGAAAATTGCAAGACTGGTTCATGCTGCCATATTGGTTGACCACTAGTTAAAATCTCTTACCAGTTGTATTTTAATCTTGTTCCCTGTTAAACAATTGAAATTTAAATTATAGATATACTTATAAGGTAACCCAGCTTTGCCAGTAGATTTTAGCAAATCACATTAAAAAAATTATCAGAGTCATAAAAATATCTTCACATGAAAGTCCTGGACTATCATTTCTCTGATTGTTAGCAGTCATGAAACATGAGAGATTTGTGATTTAAGTGAGCTCAGTCCCTTTTCACTGTATGTGAACACTCTTAAACTTGCCTGTATAGCTGGTGCACCATTGTTCACTAAATGATTTTGTGATACTGTCAACATTAATGTAGTTAGTGTGGAGTGTTATTGGCAGTATAACACTCTGTCAGCATGGCAGCACTTACTATAGTGAGGGTCCAGGTAGCCGTTTCGGGGGTCCATTGTAAACAGTGTGCCCCGGTAAGGGAGTGTATGTTCAGGGAGGTAGGGCAGGGACATCTGCAGCTCCTTCTTCACCAGCAAGGGTCGCTCTTCTATGGAGGTGGATGGCTCATCACTCAGCTTAGCAGCCACTGATCCCTGGCCTGGCATGGCTAGTTGTCCACTAATCACATTGCGTGTCTCCCGATGGTAGGGAGAACTGGAGCTCTCATCTTCTATTATCAGAAGAGAAGAAGTAAGGTTAATAACAGAGATTTCACTCTTAAAAATGAACATGCATTGTATATTTGAACTCTAAGCAAAAAGGTGATAGTAAAGTGAGAAAAATGTGATTGTAGGCCCTGTCACATGGTTTCCATCTGCGCATTAGATGTCAGGAGGCTCTGCAAGAATTAAGGATTTTTGTGTAATTGATATAATTAATATTGTTTATACTGTAAATAACTTAAATAAAAACCACACTTGCCATCGACGTTAATAGGAACATCTGTACATGCATTTTTTGTAGTTATCTAATCATTCATTCATGTGACAGCAGCACAATGCATAAAATCATGCAGATATAGGTCAAGAGGTTCAGTTAATCTTCTCATCAAACATCAGAAAGGGGAAAAATCTTAGTGATTTTAACCATGACATGATTGTTGTTATCAGATGGGTTGGTTTAAGTATTTCAGAAAAAATGTCTTATACAACAAACTCTAGAGTTTGTACATAATAGTGCAAAAACTAAACACAGTAGGTTAGCATCAGTTCTGTTGGTGGAAACAACTTCATTATATGAGAGGTCAGAGAAAAAAAGATTGGTTCATGCTACAAGAAGCCTCAAACATCTCAGAATGCAGAAAACCACATTGAGTTCCACTCCTCTCAGCAATTTAAGACTATCATGAACACAGGCTCAACAAACAGTTCACTGGACAGTTGAAGATTAGAAAAAATTACTGAACTAAACACATGAAGACATGAAGACACACACACACACACAAGAAGGCACACAGACACACAGACACATGTGCTCTCTCAGGCCTGAGAAATACAACAGGCAAACATCCCAGCAGTAGGCATATAAAAATTTCCCACCATGTCTCTTTTCTTCCCTCTCTCTCTATCTCTCTCTCTTTCAGTTTTCTCCTTTTTTTCAAAGACACAGAATCCCATTGAGGGAGCAGCTGAGTGTTTTCTCCTGCATTCCAAACTCCCATTAAATGTCCTCATGGGTAGTACCAACACCCACAAGCACACCCCTCCTTCTTTCAGTGTCTCCTTCACTCTCCTTCTTTCTCTATTTCTCTTGCACATATACACATACAGTAAGTCTCTACCTTACTACACCTCTCTAATGGCAAATATGCCAGCACAGTATACAGTACTGTCCAAAAGTTTTTAGGCATGTGTGAAAAAAGGATGTAAACTAAGAATGGTTCCAAAAATGGAAGTGTTAGTTTGTAGGTTTTTTTTATCAATTTACAAAATGCAAAGTTAGTGAATGAAAGAAAAATCTAAATCCAATCAATATGATGTGCTACTACCCAGGTGTATAATCAACCATATGTACCAAACAGATGCTAATGGTCATCAATTTCATCAATTTTCACACAGTCATTAACTGAAACATAAACAGCTGTGCAGGAAGCTTAACACTGGGTGAGGAACAATCAAACTCTGCTACAAAGGTGAGGCTGTGGAAGACAGTTTCATATCACAGGGCATATACCATGGCAAGACTGAGCACAGCAACAAGACACAAGGTAGTTATAATGCATTAACAAGGGCTCTCCCAGACAAGGTTTTCAAAGCAGACCGGGGTTTCCAAATGTGCTGTTCAAGCTCTTTTGAAGAAGCACAAAGAAATGGGCAGCATTGAGGATCGTAGATGCAGTGGTCGGCCAAGGAAACTTAATGCAGCAGATGACAAACACATCAAGCTTATTGCCCTTAAAAATCGGAAGATGTCCAGCAGCTCCATGAGCTCAGAACTGGCAGAAACTAGTGGGACCCAGGTACACCTATCTACTGTCCAGAGAAGTCTGGCCAGAAGTGGTCTTCATGGAAAAGTTCAGCCAAAAAGCAATACCTCTGACATACCAAGCAACTCAACTATGCAAAAAAATATAGGAACTGGTGTGCAGAAAAAAATGGTAGCCTGTGCTCTGGACTACTTCTGTAGCAGAAGGCAGTTGTCTGCCAATGGGCTGGAGATCAGTACAATAATGAGTGTCTACAGGCAACAGTGAAGCATAGTCGAGGTTCCTTGCGAGTTTGGGGCTGCATTTCTGCAAATGGAGTTGGAGATTTGGTCAGGATTAATGGTGTCATCAATGCTGAGAAATACAGGCTGATACTTATCCATCATGCAATACGGTGGCAGGTGTATGACTGGCCCCAAATTTATTCTGCAGCAGGACAACAACCCCAAACATGCAGCCAATGTCATTAAGAACTATCTTCAGCATCAAGAAGAACAAGAAGTCCTTGAAAGCTGAGAGCCATACCAAGCAGCCGGATGGCTCCAGCATGGTGAGGCGTAGATCTAGCAGCTCTCACTAACGCTTTAATAAGATGCTTTGGGCAAATCCCTGGAGCCATGGCAGTGAAGAAACAACTTCTGGTGCGCCAGAGGCTTAGTGGCGAGCGGATCAATGTGCTGGCAGCAGAGATAAGCATGATGGTTAGATATGTGTATCCCGCATTCCCAGAAACGGCTCCTGAGGAGCTAGCGCTGGATCTCCGATCTCACTGCAAGAGGCTGCCGAAAAGGCAGAGCACACTGAACTCATCTTAGGGGGACCTGCTTCAACTAGAGCCGTGCGTTGTTTCGCAGCAGCTAGCATGGAAGCACTGAGTGCTGGTCAGCCAGCGAGCCATGAGTCATGTGCTGGCACTGCAGAAAGTGCAGTCATCATGCAGCACAGTGCCTCAAGCCCAAGCTGGTGGGAAACGACAACGGGGCTGCTCAGTGAGGGTCCAGCAGCCCCCAAAGCCTTCATCCCCTGTTCATGGAACTAATTCCTGCTACGGACTATGGATTTACTGTCAGCTAAATGGTGTGCCAGTTACAGCATTGCTAGGATACTGGGTCAACCTTTTCAGTTTTGCGGCCTGGTATCCTTCCCGACAGTGAGAGCACTGACACACATGGCTGGCAGTCTACACAGATGCAGATGCAGTCAGTCATGGGAGCCCAAGTAGATATGTGGGGTTAAAAAGCAGCTGTGCGTGAACTATTTCTGGTTAGTGCCTATTGGTGAGTCGTGTATCTTTGGGCTAGATTATTTGTCTGCTGTGGAGGCCATGTTTGTCCTAAGTGCATGGACATTGTGTATTGGAAGTGTGAAACTGTCATTCGCCACTATCCTTATAGGAGCTGATCACACAGCGGCAGGGGTAGATGGTGGAGCTCGGGGGCCTAGTGGTGGCACCACTAGGTCCAGATCACCACAGTTCTCTTGGGGTGACAATGCCATCAGTGAAGTAGCTGAACACGCAACATCACTGGCGGTGGGTGGAACCCCCGAAGCTGTGGGCTATGAAGCCTTCTAACAGCCCATAGGCCGCCCTAGTCATACTGGTGAAAAAGAAAATTGGAGAACCCCAGACTGAGCTGGGCGTGCTGGGGTTGGATAAACTCCGGGAAGCACAGAGTGAGGACCGAGAAATCTCATGGGCATTGGGGTGGCTTAATGCGTGTGGGAGGAACCTGTCCCAGGCAAGTTCTGGCAGCTGGTGTTACCGCACAGCCTGAGAGAGCGAGTATTGGGTCCTGTGCACAGAGATACTGGTGTTTGGCACCTCGGGGTAGCTAAAACCCTATGAAGACTGAAACAGAGTTTCTACTTGCCTGGCTGTCGCAATGATGTTGAACTGTTTGCCAAGAAAGGGCCCACAGAGTAATCACGGGCCCTGCTGCAATCACTCCGCTCGGGTGCCCCTATAGAGTAGGTCACCGTGAATGTGTTGGGGCCAGTGCACACTGGTGCACCGAGACCGGCTCGCTTCGTTCTGGCCCTGCAGCACTGGGACTGGTCCCAAGGGCAAGCCACACTGTGTTTCAGACAGAGAGGACCAGGTGGTTCCGTACCAGGCAGAGGCCCAGAGGCAGCCTCGTTGTGCCAGAAGGACCCCTCACAGACCCAGAGAGTTTGTGAAGGTGTGATTTTGTTTTGTTAACATTTTTTTATTCTTTGTTTTTCAGGTTCGCTTGGTGGGTCGCCAGGATGGCTGACCCTTGAGGGGAGGGGGAAGGGGGTCTGTGTGGCAACCCGCCACAAAGGCTGGAGATGGCTGGCTGCTACAGAGCGCTGGGAGGAACCAGGGTCGACTCCCAGGGTACATCGGGGCTCCACGTGTCTTCCTTCCCACCTTGTTAGTTGTTCTTTTGTGTGTGTTCTGTTTTGCTGTTCTCTTTGTGTTATCCTTTGTTAAAATAAACTGTTTTTAGAGAAGAAAAAAATTTGTTAAAATAAACTGTTTTTAGTGAAGAAGAAATATGAGTAAATATGAGATGAAATATGAGTAAGTTTGGCTAGACTACATTGAAATGTTAATAAGAAATAATCTGAAGGGTAAAAAAAAAACAAGCATGTCAATAGTTTTCCTTGACTAAAATACTTATGGCTTTGACTAACATAAGACTGAAATGCCCAACTAAAAGTCACGAAATCTTGACTTTAAAAAAATACTACATACGATTAAAACTACCAAGGACTCAAGAGATTCAAATCCAGGTGATGCTATAGCTCCCATAGCCGGGAGCTCAGACAGCAAGATTGGCCGTGCTCTCAGGGTGGGAGGGGCATCATACCCTCTCCCCCATGTCAATCAGAGCAACACTGTCAAATCACAGGCGTCTGTGAGCTCATGCATACAAACGGTGGGCAGGAGCGCTTTCCTCCGAGTGTGTTACACCGCTCCCAAACGTTGCATGAGCAGCAGTTCAAAAAGAGCTGGTGGCTTGTGTCACATGTTTCGGAGGAAGCACGTGATGGCTTCGCCCTCCCTGACTGGCAGCTCATCGTGTGACATGGGGGGGAAGTACTGATGGGTGGGAAATTAGGGAGAAAAAAACACTAACAAGGACATTTGACACCCAGTGTACACTGAGTCATTCTACAAAACAGGTATCATTTCCACTTTGCAAACTTTTAAATTTCCACAATTTGAAAGATACACTATATTGCCAAACATAGAACACCTTTGGGAGTTGTAGACAGTGAGCCAGGCCTTCTCGTCCCACATTATTGTCTGATCTCACAAATGCACTTCTGGAAAAATGGTCAAAAATTCCCAAACACATTCCTAAACCTTGTGGAAAGCCTTTCCAGAAGAGTTGAACCTGTTATAGCTGCAAAGGGCAGGCCGATATAGCGCAATATATTGTATGTTAATCCTCCAAAAAACATTTTTCTACCTCAGGCCGAAAATCCTGTTAAAATTGTCCTCATTCAGTCATGTGAACCATTCTTGTTCCACCTGTTCCTGGACAATATTTATACTATCTGAGTAGTAATACATTCATTCATTCATTCATCTTCTTGGCCGCTTATTCCTTTTCAGGGTCACGGGGGAGCCGGTGCCTAGCCGGC
>JAOVVG010000027.1:8377596-8387756 GCA_028566375.1 Leptodoras nelsoni
GTGGGCTGTCATCCATGAAGCAATGTCTGCTAGACAAGCTGAGATCCGAGCTGAAACCTGATTATCAGAAGGAGGAACAGAAAGGATAAGCTGAGTATCATTGGCATAACAATGGTATGAGAAGCCATGTGAAGAGATGACATCTCCCAGTGAGCGAGTGCATAGTGAAAATAGAAGAGGACCCAGCACTGAGCCTTGTGGGACACGAGTGGAGAGTTTGCATGCAGTGGATGTTGAGCCATTCCAAGTTACCTGGTAGGAGCGTCCTTCCAGGTAGGACTTGAACCACTTCCATGCAGAGTCAGTGATGCCAAAACTAGAAAGAATGGACAGAAGGATGTCATTGTTGACTGTGTCAAAGGCAGAGGAGAGGTCAAGAAAAATCAGGACTGATGGTAACCCAGCTGACCCCACGACATGGAGCTTCTCTTTCACTGCATTGAGTGCAGTTTCAGTGGAGTGTGCTGGTTTGAAGCCAGATTGGTTTGGGTCTTGAAGTTGATTCTGGGAGAGGAAGAAAGACAGCTGATTATAGACGGCAAGAATTTTTGAGAGAAAAGAGAGGAGGGATACCGGTCTGTAGTTGCTGATGATGGTGCTGTCGAGACTGGATTTCTTTAGGATGGGTACCACTCTAGCAATCTTGAATGAAGATGGTACAATTCCTGAGGATATGGAGCTGTTGATGATTGAAGTGATGAAGGGCAGGAGCTCCTGTGAGATTGTCAGTGTGGATGGGATGGGATCCAGAGGACATGTTGTGGGACTGCTGGATGTCAGCAGCTGGAGAATGATCTCAGTTGAGAGAGAACAAAAGCAGGTTAGAGATGCAGGAGAGGAGGTGGGAAGGCGTGTAGTGATCGCAGGAGTCGAGGAGAAAGAGTGGCAAATCTTGCTAACCTTCTCCTCTAAGAAGTTAACAAAGTCCTCCGCAGTGATAGAGGTGGGTGAAGGAGGAAGGGATTTTTCCCCTTTTTGAGGGAGTTTTTCCTTGCCATCGTCACCACTGGCTTGCTCATTAGGGATAGCTGTTGGGGACAAGGCCTATAGGCCATGTCCTGATTTCTTGTCTTTGTAAAGCTGCTTTGAGGCAATGTCCTTTGTTAAAAGCTCTTTAGAAATAAAATTGAATTTAATTGAATTGAGGAGGAGGAGGTTTGAGGAGGGAAGAGAAAATGCTGAAGAGCTTGCTTAGCGATTCCTCCAGTTTTTTTCTGTAGAAGAAAAACTTTGCAGTGGAAACTTCTTTAGAGAATGTGGTAAGAAAAGATTGGTAGGAGTGATCCTGAAGATCGTGACTGCTGCTCTGGCTGCAGGACAGAATCTAGACTCTGAGAAGGTGTTTCCAGACTGTTCTTCCTATCCTCTGCCTTGTCTCTTTGTGTTTTGCTTCCTCCACATTTCCGTTACTCATGTATCGTACCACTAATATTTACTACCATATTTTTCTTTTTCCCTTGCTCTACATCCTGTCTCCATCTGTAATGATGACTTTCTTGGTATTTTTGCCTCGTCTCAAGATCAGCATCCCGACTTGCATGCCATATCCAATGACTCTCAGTGGCACTTAAAGGAGACAGATCTATCTGCAAGAGTAACAGCTAGTGAGAGAGTGAGTAAATGAGTGGGAGAAAGAGATAGTGGGTGAGTGAATGAGTAAAAGAGACAGTGAGTGAAATATTAAGGGACTGAGTGAGTGAAATGGATAATGAGTGAGTAAGTAAGTAAATAAATGAGTGTGTGACTGAGTGAGTGAAAGGGATAGTAAATGTGATAATGCCTGAATGAAAGAGATAGTGACTTGTGATCTTGTAACACACATCCTTAAGTTTTACTACTCAAAGCAAACATTTAACCTATGTATTGGTATAGGCTCCAATTCAAACAATTTGCACACTAAAAAGGGAAGTAAAACCACCCCATCACATCCCTTACTACCACATCATAATAAAACATGTGACATGGTGGTACATTTCACAGCTCATTTGTTGCTGACCATCATGGCACATTTACCCATCTTGAGCTTGGAGCATAATGATGCACCATGTAACAAAGCAAAAGTCATCTCAAAGTTCAGTGTTCCTCAGTGGCCTTGACAGTCATCAGATCCAAATCCAATAGAACACCTTTGGCACCTGGGTGGGTGAGGGCCCAGACTCTCTCGGGTTCCAGGGGTTAATGGGCAGCTGGTGGCCTAGAACAACTTCAAATGGCATTAAAGACGTTGGCGTTAGAGGTGTGCTGGATTGAATTTTGGGCGTATTTGGCCCAGGCTACATAGCATACCCATTCTTGGGGCTGGTGTTAGCACAGTTTTGGCACTGACAACAGTTTTAGAAATGTAGTTAGATTCTGGTTTACACATTCTGCTTGGCCATTGGCCTGAGGGTGATAGCCTGAAGTTAGGCTTACCGAAATGCCTAGCTTGTCCATGAAGGAGGCGGGAGATGAACTGGGGCCCTCTGTTGTCCTCTGGCAGGCCATAAAATTTAAAAACATTTTGGAAAAGACACTCAGCTGTTTCCATAGCTGTGGGAAGAGTTGCAAGATGTACATATCTGACACCTTTAGAAAACCAAGACCATGACCTCTCTAGGATAGGCAGGGACTGGAGCTTACCTGCCGGCAAGGTGCGGGGGACCTTTGCCTGGGCACAAACTGAGAAGGAGGCTATGAACTTCTGGATGTCCCTGGTCATACGAAGCCACCAGTACTTGGCCCAAATGAGCTCGGCTGTGCGTCACATCCCTGGGTGTCCTGTGCCAGGTGTGACGTGGGCCCAGGTGATGAGCGGACTGCGCAGGGCCAATGGGACGAAGAGTCTGCCAGAGGGACACCGGATATTGCCTCTGGTTTGTTGGTGCTCACGAATTCTTTGGTCTAGCTCCCATACTATGGTCTGCAAAAACTTGGATTCTGGGACAATGGGCTCTGGCTCGGTAATTTCGGAGTCAGGCTCGTGGATATGGGAGAGGGCATCAGCTTTTCCATTCTTGGAGCTGGGCCTGTAAGATAATAAAGTTAAACCAGGAAAAGAAAATAGCCCACCCGGCCTGCCAAAGATTCAAGCTTAGTTCCTAATCAAATTCTTGTGATCAATAAAAACAATAATCAGATTCATGGCCCCCTCTTGCCAATGCCTCCACTCTTTCAAGGTGAGCTTTATGGCTAGAGGTTCTTTGTCACCCACGTCATAATTGTGTTCAGTTGGGGTGAACTTGCACAAGAAAAAAGCCATATGGTGGTTGGTTGACCTTGCCTCTGCAAGAGGATGGCTCCCACACCTTGGCTAGAGGCATTGACCTTGACTATGAAGGGGAGATCAGGATCGGGTTGTCTCAGAATGGGAGCTCAGAAAGCAAAGGCTTTCTTTAGGTATTGAAAGGCTTGATCTGCTTTGGGTGTCCACTCCAAGCTCTTGGGGGCTCAATTAAGCAGGTCTAAAATTCCTGATAAATCTGCGATAAAAGTTGGCAAAGCCCAACAAACTGTGAAGCTCTTTTACCATGGAAGGGGGTTTTCACTGTGTGATGGCCTCTACCTTTTGGCTGTTCATGGAGACCCCTTCTGGACTGATGTGGTATCCCAAAAATTCTACACATGGCAGACAGAACTCGCACTTTTCTCTCTTGGCAAATAGTTGATATTTTCCGAGGTGTAGAAGAACTTGGCAGACCTGGTGGGTGTGAGTAGCATAGTCAGGGGAAGAGATCAGGATGCCATCAATATAGGCGATCACACCTCTGCCTAAAAGGTCACAGAATATCTCATTGATCAAGTGTTGGAACACGCTTGGGGCTGCATCAGTAGAGGTGATCACACATCTGCCTAACAGGTCACGGAGTATCTCATTGATAAAGTGTTGGAAAAAGCTTGGGGCTGCAGTAAGGCCATACAGCATAACTAGATATTGGTAGTGGCCCGATACTGAAGGCTGTCTTCCACTCATCTCCTTCACAAATTGGGACGAGGTTATAAGCACTACAAAGGTTGAGGTTGGTGAAGATTTTAGCTCCTCAAAGCTGTTCCAAGGCTGAGGGTACTAGGGATATCTTACTGAAACCTTACTCAGTCCTCGGAAATCTACACATGGCCTAAGGATGCCTCCTTTTTTTCCACAAAGAAGAAGCCTGTTGAAGCAGGAGATGAGGAGTGCCTAATGTGCCCCTGGGCTAGAGCTTCCTGGATATACTCCTCCATGGCTCATTGTTTGGGAAGGAACAAGCCATTGACTTTGCTTTTCAGGGGTGTGCTGCCAGGCAAGAGATCGATGGCGATGGGAATGTGAATCTGGACATGAATACTAGGGCTCTTGACTTGGGTAGTGTAAACCTGGCAAACATTTAGCTTGAGACAGTTCTGAAAGCAATACTGTGACAACATCTTGATTTCTCCTTCTTTCCAAGAGATAATGGGATCATGACATAGTATCCAGTCTATCCCCAGGATGATAGAATGTTTGGGCGAATCAATGAGCATGAGGGAGGTTACTTCCTCATGAAACAAGCCGAATTGGATCTTTAAGGGGAGAGTTTGAAGCCAGATGCTGTTTCTACCAATGGGTGCGCCATCCACCATTTATTTTGAACTGAGCTCCCTGTGGGGATGCTGTGTGCCTCTGCAGTAGCTCTGTCCATGAAACGGGCTGCTGCTCTGGAGTTGAGGAGGGCTGTGAATAAAGAGACAATATTTTGGCAAGTGATCTGAACTGGCACAGAGAGATCGCTGGGAGTAAATGAGGCATCTCTACTCACCGCATGCACCAGAGTTTGGTTCCTGGAACCACCTCTGGTGCATGAAGTAGCAGAAGCCCTGGTAGGGCAGCTCGCGACAACATGGGTACATTCTCCACATTAGAAAAGAGATGACGCGTGCCCTTCACTTCTTTTCACAGGTGTAGGGGTCCCAGGACCATGGGTTCAGGTTCCTCCTTCTTGCACCTCGGGGGAGGGCTGGCAGGTCAGCTCCGCAGGAGGTTGTTCAGTGAGATGACGGTGGTGATGAGGGTATCCAGATCCATGGTGGCAACTCCCTCTGGACATCAATGTTGAGCTCTCTGCGGAATGTAGCCTTCAGGGCCACCTCATTCCAGCCACTTTCTGCTGCCAATGTGCAGAACTCTAAGGCATAGTCAGCTATGCCTTCGTCGACTACCCTGTGAAATGGACAAAAGATGCTCTCCGTCACTCCGGCCGTCAGCACTGTTTCAAAAAATTGGCAGAAATGGCCTATGAAACGAGCATATAAACGGACTTCCTCACCCGTGTTGTGCAAAAAGGCAGTGGCTCACTGGAGGGCCCTGCCCCTGAGCAGGCTAATTACCACAGCGACCTTTTGCTGATCGGTAAGTTCTCCATTGAGCATGAAAAAAAGGTTACATTGGAGGAGAAATCCTTTGCACCCTTCGGGTTTGCCACCATATTGCTCCAATAGGCATATGTTTCTGGGTGGCCTATCAGTGCAGAATGGTGATCTCCTACAATTGCTGTGTAACAAAGTTTTTTGCAGTATTTGTATGTCTCCATGTGAGGCGGATCAACCTGTAATCCCACACCCATTGGAGTCAAGTGCAGATATAATAATATATATATTGTCACGCAGTAAAAAAGCATTAAACATCAAAAACCAAATCAAAACAAGAAGTTCAAAAATATCCAAAAACCAAAAACAAATGTAAGCAGTTCATAAATATCCAAAATCCAAAACCAAAGACAAGCACAGAGCGTGGTCAAAACAAGACGGGAGACAAAGGAGCAAAACTAAGGAATCCGAACACTCAGGGGAAGTCCATAACTGTGACTGGAAGGGCTGGAACACACCAAGCTCTGGCATAGACAAACTAGGGGGAAGACAAAGAACAAGACTTGGGAGTGACATGCAAAAGGTGAAAGAAGTGCAAAGTTGTACAAGGTGAGATAAATGTGAAGAATACTTAACTTAAATAGAAGTTTGGCAGATGCTAGGCACAGACAAATGTGTTGTTTTGTCATTGTGTTGATCTGCACTGGGGAGAGCTAGAGCAGTTCTCTTATCTCCCCTGCAAGGGCTAAAGGAACTTTGCAAAATGGCTGTCAGCAGGTATGCCCAATTAGGCAGGCCCTGTGGGAGTTTTATTTCCAGGTTGTAGTTCTCTCACAGGGCATGCCTGGCGTCCTCTGGCGGCCGTGGACATAAAAGATGTCATTTTCAGGCCGCTTTAAGACTTGAATTCAATATAAGACAATTCAAATTAAGCCAAATAACTAAAAGTACCAATAAAACATTTATTGACGTCAGATACATATTTGTCAGACTATCCAGGGGCCTTTTATTGTACAATTGTAAAAAAAGAAAAAAAAAAAAAGTAAAAAAAAATGTACAAAAGAAATGAAAAAAAAATTCAAAGCTTTCTCTGAGTAGGAAATTCTAGGGCTGGGTCATAAAATTATAACAATACAGACCACCATAAAATGTTCCTCGATAGAAAAATAATATGTTATATACATCATAATAGGCTTTATGTCCAACATCACATACCAAACTGAAGAACCAGACAAACAAAGACAAAGTGAGACATATTTGTCACTTGTGCTTGCACACAGTGAAATGCAACCTCCGCATTTAACCCATCCGTGCAGTGAGACATACTAGTGAACACACACTAGGGGCTGTGAACACACATGCCTGGAGCGGTGGGCAGCCCTAGCCACAGTGCCCGGGTAACCAATGGGGGTTAGGTGCCTTGCTCAAGGGCACTTCAGCCAAGTCCAGTCATGGGGCAGACACCCTAACCACCAGACCATGACTGCCCCACTACTCTACTTAACATTCAAGAGATTCTACTGCTTCAACAAGAGTACATTCATTCATTCATCTTCTTGGCCGCTTATTCCTTTTCAGGGTCACAGGGAAGCTGGGGCCTAGCCAGCCACATAGGGCGCAAGGCAGGAACAACCCTAGACAGGGCGCCAATCCATCGTAGGTACATTGAAAGGCAAATTATTTGTTTTGTAATTTTTTAAAGTTTATTTCTTCTGTTTTGTGTTGTCATATAGGCATACTTAACTGCAATATTAAAGTGATATAACTAAAGTGAAGTTTAGAAGGGTCCCTAAGGGGCAGAAGAGAGATCCCTAATCTTTCTTGAAACCTTCCGCTGGAACTTTCGCCCAGCCAAAGAAATCTACTTTTTTCACTTCTATTAAACCACTGTTTTCTGGAAACAGTTGTTCTGATCTCACATTGTTCACATTCTTCCTTTATAAATTTTGGGTTGTAAATTTTGGGTTAAAGTGAAGTTAAACAAAAGTGATTTTTGTCGTCATTTTGTCATCATTTTTTAGTCTGACAGTCTGGGGGTATAGGCTGTCATGGTGTCCAGATGTTATGGTTGCGATGATCATTGCCCAGACTAGTATCACTGCCCATGACTGTGAATAGAAGAAGGGTCCCTAAGGGGCAGAAGAGAGATCCCTAATCGTTCTTGAAACCTTCCACTGGAACTTTCACCCAGCCAAAGAAATCTACTTTTTTCACTTCTATCAAACCACTGTTCTCTGGAAACGGTTGTTCTGATCTCACATTCTTCACATTCTTCCTTTTTAAATTTTGGGTTGTGACTTTGTCCTTAATATGTGTCAATTCATGTTCTTAAATATAGTATAATATACCATGTTGAAAATGCAAGAAGAAAAAAATACTACACAGACACACAGATACACTGATAAAGAAATATCTCCTACTGACAGCATCTCCCAGTCTATGAAAAATCCAGAAAACAAACCTAAATCTATGATCAGACTTCTATATCAGACTTCTTGTGTGTTCCAATACAAACATTACAGCAAATTTTTCTTCTCTTTTCTGAATCAATAGAACCACACAGTCTGAACCATCCTCAGGTCTATTATGTATCTGTGAACATTCTACATCTCTCCAGGCCAGTTTATTGTCTCTGATACTGAAGCACATTGAGCTCTGATTATGTGATTTGACCAGGCAAAGAGTAAATAAAGGAGCCATCCACAGTCATTAACATGAGCTGAGCTATTTTCTTTGTTTTATCTCCCTTTGTCTTATTTTATTTTGTGCTCTGTTTTGTGTATTTCCCCCAGTCCACAATAGCCAATGTCGGCAGGACTGCTCTCTTTGGACTAGGTGGAAGGCAAGGATAAAGCAATAGAGGGAAATAAAAAAGAAAAAGTAGTCAGCACTCTCTCTCACACACATTCTCTATGGTGATTGAATTTCTTAACATCTTTTCAAAACGTGCTTAAATGCCCAGAGGCCAAAGGAAGAAACAAGCTAATGGTGGATAGGGAGGCCTGAACAAATTTCAGAGGCCTTTCCTGCTCACGTCTGGGCTTGAAAGCAAGCTCCTGCCTTTCAAGCTTCAAAGTCCTCCTCTTCCCGCAGTGTCACTGAAGGATTTATAAAGGAGATAATTGTGCTCACTGCAACCATGATCACATGATGCTGTTCTGGTTCTAGTGTTTTACCAGCTCTCTGTACCTCTGTCCATCCTCTTTCTCTATCTCTCACTTTCTGTCTCTCTCTTTTCCTATGATTTCCTATGACCATTTTTCATTACTGTTTTTCAGAACTTTTTATTACCTTTCTCTCTTCTTTTCTTTTCCTACTCATCTCCTTCTCTGTCTTCAACCCTCTCTTTAAATCCAAGTAACCAAGTATCTTCTTTTTGAAGACTGGAGCCTGCATTGTAAAACCCTGGCATCAGATCCCTTCAAAACAGCCTGAATGCCATAAGCTCCTTAAGCAGAAGATATCATCATTTAGATTGGTGTAAAGCAAACAAAAAGCCACAAAATAATGAAGGAAACTGAATTAAATTAGTAAATGATGTGGTATGATCATCAGTTAGCAAATAATGTCCATTAGTGTCCAAATTCTTAAAGTGGCATTCTGTGACACTCTATATCCTACCATTGACAGTCACATAGCAGTGTTACACGTTACCAATGTGTGCAAGGAGTGTCCATACATTTATGCATCATTTTCCTAGAAAGAGTTTGTGTGCTTTTCGTTCAGATGTCCTATTCATTGCAGAGTAAAATGGGAAAAATCTACACTGAACCTTCTCTGCAGGACAAAGGAGAAACAGGATAAATAGTAACACAGAAATAGGATAAATAGTCATGTAAAACCCAAAATTGGACTTCAAAGTATTCCTCGTTTGCATTGTACTCTCCTTTTCCCCCTTTTATCTTTTTCCCATTATTTATCAACTTGGCTTGAAGGAAAGGCTTGTGACTTCCTAAACAACAATACTGAAAGGCCTGCAGTTGGCAGCACTTTAATGGAGCATGCTTTCCAAGAGGCTTAGCACTACCTGTTAAAACCTGGCACCTGCACCAAACTCAGGGGGAACATGCATGATTAGTGATAACGAAGGGGGTGGGGTGAGGGGTCAACAGGTATCTCTGCCAAACACTAGTAGGCTATGGGAGCCAGAAAAGAGCAGAGGATTTACTGTGATTGTGCAGACTCTTCTGTCACGTCTTAGATACAAAGGAGAATGGTTTGCCAACAGCAGAACCAACCAATCCATTTATGAACTAAAGCAGGTTAACAATGATAAATCCAGGATGTGTCTCACATTTTAATCTGCCAAAGTACATTTTAGAGCCATTCACACCCCAGCAAAAAGTTATTTTTTCTGTAATGTCTTTTTGATTTTTTTACATTTTATATGTTTCAGTGCTCAACAATTTGAAAAGGAGCATAAACTACATGAGTAAAATTACCAGTAAATTTGAGTCATATACACAGAATAACTCAGAAAATGTTTTTATTTTATATCATTTAATTCAACAGGCTTCTGGACAGTACTGTTTAGAAGTAAAATGGTGTCCACAGTTCCAGAATTTAACCTATATAGTAGATTTCTAGACTGTGGCAGTAATTTATTTATGGTAAAAAGAATCGGAAATGTGTGTCAGACAGATCATGTAAATTAAAAATGTTTACCTAAACTGTGTCTAACTGAAATATTTCTCAGGGCATGTTTAGTATCAGTTTAATCTGTATTTCCTGGTGAACAATGTGGTGACGGGCGGCACGGTGGTGCAGTGGATAGCGCTGTCGCCTCACAGCAAGAAGGACCCAGGTTCGATCCCCGGGTGGGACGACCTGGGAAATTTCTGTGTGGAGTTTGCATGTTC
>JAOVVG010000027.1:8388454-8401318 GCA_028566375.1 Leptodoras nelsoni
CATGCAGGTAGGTGAATTGGTGATGGGAAAATTGTCCCTTAGTGTGTGAATGCGAGTGTGAATGTGTGTGTGTATGAGCCCTACGATATATTAGCGCCCTGTCTAGGGTTGGTTCCTGTCCTTGCGCTCAGAGTTGCTGGCTGGGCACCAGCTCCCCCCGTGACCCCGTAACTGGGAATAAGCGGTACAGAAAATGACTGACTGACATATTTTGGAAATAGCATTTACAATTTACTGTGTTATATTTTTTCAAGTGTGAGACCAACTGGCCTATGGGTGAGTCTTTGGTTCTGGTTTCCCACAGGACTTGATTAACATACAGAGGAACTACCCAGCTGGGTAGTTGTCATAATACCCATTTGATCACTTTGGGGTCCTTCCCCAAAACTATACATATGGTAACTATACATATCAAAGCTACTCAGGAGGTATAAATGGGTATTTAATTCTCTGTAAAAAGGGGAAGACTTTTACCATCTCGCAGGCTGCTCCATTTAACACTCTGTGCCCACGGACTCTGTAAGTTTTCATTTGTTTCCTCTTAATAAACCCTTTCATTATTTTATCCCTAGAATACTCAGTAGTTCTTCTAACCAAAAGTATTTGCCTCAAGAGGACCTCATGAGCTCTATGATTTACATGTTACTAAGACTTAGGTATGTTAGACATGTTTCAAAGGATCTCTGAGAAGCTAATGTAAAAGGATAATACTTGCATGTTTGAATAGAAACCTGACAACTAAATAGGAAAGGCCTAAGCTTACATGTTAAACGGAATCTCTGAGCTAACAGAATAACTCTTTTAATAAATGGGCTGTATAAGGCCCTAGATGTAAGAATGTCACTCTATAAGCTTCAATTTAAGCCTCTGTAGACAAAATGGTAATCAGAACACTGATATATTCTTAGTATTAACTAAATATTTATTGTTTGACACACTGTTTCTTTAACTGTTGAATCATTGTTTATGCATTATACTGCATCTAGGCTATCATTTGACTGCACCTATTTCCACCCACAGACATTGGAGAGCAGTGGGCTGCGATAATCAAATCACCCTTTTGATGATATAACCTTTCTCCTACACCTATTTCAACACTTTCACTACATCTGCCTAAACTCATGATATTGTCTATTTTGCCTATTGTTTATACTGCAAACCACAAACATTAGCACATACAAAAGCTTTCTTCTCCAGCGTGTTGTGTACAAACATATAATCAACAATGCATGAGGTGAGGCCGTGTCATTGTTGTTTTCAAAATTTTCCATAATTGCCTATACACATGACAGTCTAAGAGTTGTGATTTCAAAAGTTTCCACTTTGGTAACTGGTTTCAAATGTTTGCAGTTTCTGGCCCCAAAAATGTTGTTGCCATGTAGGCAAGTCAAAAACAAAAAAAAAGCCATTCACCTTGGTCATGTTGACAAATTTGGTAAAATAAATACACATTCTTACCTCCTGGTACCTCCTCTCAGTTTAGGCCACCTCAGGGACCTTACTGGACTCCTTAACCAGAATTTTTAGTACCAACAGGGAGTGGGGTTTTGGAGGATATGAAACCTGGGCCAACTCTTCTTCCTCATCTTTCCATTCACCTAAAATCAGCATTTTTTCAGGCTTAAGAGCTCTGCAAGACTCTGCCATCATTCTGCCCTCTAACCCCCACCTCCTATCCCTCAGATTGAGGAAAAGCATTCTCTGAGACAACCTCAACAACTCATGCATGCTCCATCAAGAGCGAATGATTGGGTAAGAGTGTAGCCTGTGTGTGAAAGTGCCTCTCCGATGGTGGACAATGGTGCATTTGGCCTATTCAGAGTTTGGCTTTTCTCTGCCTTCACTTGAATCGCACCTCCACTGCCATCAGAACCTATTAGAGGAGTTGGCCAGGGCCTTGATCAGAGGGCATAATGGGATGTGATTGGTGTTAGCAGCCATTGAACTGACCCAGATAAGGTTCCCACAATAGAGGAAAGCCTTTCTGTGATATAGAAATGTGAATATAGTTATGGCCCTTAAAGCAATGTATAGCAGGTACGGGCTCTTTTTCCATGTCTGTGAACTTTGATCTAACAATAAGGCTAAGTATTTTGGAGATTTTTCTTAGTGCTTTATGTGTTTCAGAGTTAAAAACCAATCCATTTTTTATGGTGCCAAAAAACTGATCAAATAATTTCGGTAATAAAACTGAAATATATGACTGAAATTGTAGAAATGTTTGGTTTAAAAATTAATTGGCTTAAGCTCAATGCTATCCATGACAGCAGTGTTTAACTGTTTGTTTTTGCTGTTTGGTGCTCTGAGAAATGCAAATTGCATCAGAAAAACATAGCCAACCCAACAATGTTAATTTCTGTATAGTTTTTCTAAACTTCTTTCGCTTATGATTGTTATCAGGCCTTTGTAACATATTTAAAAAGAAAAACTAAGTTTTGTTTTGTAGCTTCATTAATTCACATCAAGACTCATCAATTAATTTTAGGATATACACATGCAAGTCAACTGATCACACTGAGGAGTGGCCTATTAAGACCTTTAGCCAGAACAATGTAATAGATAATTAAACACTTCAAAGGTACCCGGCTGCCATGCCAGGCTGAAACTCACCAGCCTTCTTACAATTCCTCTCCATCCAATTTGAAAAAAAATGTTAACTGCTATCAAGGGCTAGCAGGCTAATTTAACTTCTGACATTTGATATCTGAAGAATAAGAATGGGATACTTATCTATCACTCTCCTCCCTCATTCCACCCACTTATGCACACTCTCAACTGCTCTAGCCACCCCTTCTGACTAAGTCCCAACATAAGATACTCTTAGGCCTAATTCATTAATTTCTTTGCCAATAAGCACATCAATGGCAGTGAAATGTGGCTGGGTGTGGATTCTTAGAATTCACTTTGGAGTGAGATGTCAGATCGGCCAGTCTTATTACTGCCTGCTAGTCCAGCAAGAACATGTGTTGAGCTTTCAATTTAAATTTATTTTTGTCATGTAAAGGATCACCTGACTACAGAAAACAAATTCACTTTTAACTGCTCTAATGTTGTTTTGTAGAAATTGCAGACACACAGACAGACACATTCACACCTACACTATAAAAAATATTTAAGCAATAAGTCAACTTCCTTTTTTCCCCCTTCATCGTAACTTATCGAATTAAGTTTTGTTATTTTAACTGATGACCAAGATGGCTGCGTGAGCACATTGTGGGACCTTGCGTCTCTACCAGTTTTTGTGATTTTTTTAGTATTTTCATGTTAATTTCAAGTCTGTTCATACAGCCAGGCTTTAACATCATATACCCGACAGGAACTTTTGGACATTGGTTTACGTTACTCCGACAGTTTTCCGGCAATCTTCAAAACATCCCGGCCGAGATGCACAGAACAATGGTGGCTACACACTCTACGTGACCAGGCAGAAGTGAGAGCACTCGGCTTTGGGACCGTAAACAAAGGCAAGGGAAATGCAGTGGGATTAAAGAGAAGCTGAGACAAACACCACATCACAGATGCCTGTGACTGGACAGTGTCGCGCTGATTGACATGGAGGGAGAACACATGCTGCCCCTCCCCCCCTGAAAGCATGGCCAATCTTGCTCTCTGAGCTCCCGGCTACGGGCAGCTATAGCATCACCCGGATTTGAAGTGGCGATCTCCGGATGATAGGGCGAACACGTTGTCATTGCGCCACTCAGGAGCCCCAAAGGCTGCTTTTATAGTTGCTCCAACTTGAAGACAGCACTTCCAAAATTTCACCAAAATGTTTCCTGCAGCACAAGAGGAGACAAAACTCTGGATACAAACATCAGTGCCTACACCGTGACCCCCTGCCCCCACCTGGGGAAGTCAGATCACCGTTCCTTGGTCCTCATTCCTAAGTACTCGCCACTTATCCAATGTGTGAAGCCATCAATAAGAACCATCAAAGTGTGGCCAGTGGAGACAGACTCGCTACTCCAGGACAGATTTCATCACACAGACTGGATGTTTGCCTCACAGGCTACTCGTGGCTCTCACACAGACAAGTACACCTCATCTGTGCTGGATTATATTAACATTGACAGCATTACCACAAAGAAACAGATCACTATGTACCCGAATCAGAAACCATGTCCAGCATCTCCACTCCGATAACTGCAGACGTCTCCTTCCTGAACGAGCTAAATGACTTCTACGCTCGCTTTGTTAAAGACAACAGGGAGAGAGCTACCAACGTCAGACCTTCTGCAGACCTCCAGCCCCTCACACTCACATCTATTGATGTTCACACTGCATTGATATGGATCAACGCACGCAAGGTTGCTGGCCCAGATGGCATTCCTGGACGTGTGCTGAGAGCATGTGCGGATCAGCTGACTGGTGTTTTCACGGACATCTTCAACATGTCCCTCGCCCAAGCAGCTGTTCCAACATGCTTCAAATCTACGTCCATCATACCCATACCAAAGCACTCCAACCCATCGTGCCTGAATGACTACCGCCCAGTAGCACTCACACCCATTGTCATGAAGTGCTTTGAGCGACTGGTCCTGGCACAACTGAAGGACTGTCTTCCAACCACAGTGGACTCACATCAATTCGCATACCATAGCAATAGGAGCACAGAGGATGCTGTCTCCATTGAACTACACTCAGTGCTCTCACATCTGAACAATAATAATACATACGCATGAATGCTGATGTTGATTTCAGCTCAGCATTTAACACGGTTATCCCCGCCAAGTTAGTCACCAAACTTGGTGATCTGGGAATTGACACTTCCCTCTGTCACTGGATTAAGGACATTCTCACCAACAGGCCACAGAATGTTAGGTCAGGTCATACCTATTCCACGACCATCACACTCAACACAGGCATACCACAGGGCTGTGTGCTGAGTCCATTTCTCTACTCGCTCTTCACTCACGACTGCAGGACTATTCATGATTCCAACTCCATGATCAAGTTTGCTGATGACACCACAGTGATTGGCCTCATTAGTAACAATGATGAGACAGCCTACAGAGTGGATGAAGAACACCTGGCTACGTGGTGTGCCGATTATAATTTGTTCCTCAGCACCAAAAAACAAAAGAACTCATTGTGGACTTCAGGAAGGAGAAAGGTGACACACACGACCCCATCTACATCAACGGGATGGCAGTTGAATGTGTCACCAACTTTAAGTTCCTGGGGACACACTTATCTGAAGACTTGTCTTGGACCACCAACACCTCCAACCTGATCAAGAAGGCTCACCAGCGTCTCTTTTACCTGAGGACTTTAAGGAAAGTGCACCTGTCTTCAGTGATCCTGGTGAACTTCTATCGTTGTGCGATTGAGAGCATCCTGTCGAGCTGTATCACCATCTGGTACAGGAACTGCATTGTCGCTGAACGCAAGGCACTACAGCGGCACCCAGTTTCTGAGTTGAAGGTTTACAGTGTATGGGCAATTTAGTATCTCTAATTCACATAAATTACATGTTTCTGGGCTGTGGGAGGAAACTGGAGCTCCCAGACAAACCCATGCAGACACAGGGAGAAAATGCAAAGAGACTGTCCACTGTCCTATTGTGCCACCCAGAAACAAAACTACACACCAAAAATAATAACAGGGCAATTGGGATTCCAGACTTTAAGTCTGATACCATTGACAGGATGGAAATTGACAGGATGGCATGGCCAATGCAAAATCAGCATCTACTCCTGACCTTTGCAGCTCTTTTTAAAAAGTGAGAAAAAGAAAAAAAAAATCTGTGCACTTTTATACCCATGTGTATTCTCCCATTGACTTAAGTCTATGATTTGCCCACCACAAATGCAGTTAAGCACATTAGAAACTAATTAGTTGATGGTGGCCATAGTTGGTTGGAGTGATGGAGTTTCCCATAATGGACTGGTTAACTGTTAACTAGATGCCCCCACCGGGGGCTGAGAAACAGATTATTATACCACCCCCTATTGGTTATGTGCAGGCACCACCTGCACATATGATGGAGAATGAAAAAGGTGGAGCCTTCATCCATAAAACAGTTAACTCTTAACAAATTATAGGTACCCCTAACCCAACATGGGCTTGTGAGTGGGTGTCTGTTCAACTCCAAGGGATCATAATTCACTTTAAGGCAAAGGACCTGATACTAGAGAACAGAGACAGATCGTTACAATCATTCTTCTAAAAAAAGGACTAGATATCAACATTTTCTTTTTTTACTTTCTATTCCAATTGACACCAGGTAGCAAACCTCCGCAAGTCTGATAGTATAAAATGTATCTTATGATGCCCTACCATATTTGACATAATCTAGCAAAATTCCACAGTGATTTTATCTACAAAACACAGGTCCAAGAAGCATAATCTCTCCAGAATTACAAGGACATGATTTGAAATATGTTTCATTTTTTATTAGATTTTTCTTTTCTTTATTTTCTTTCTTTCATTGTATTTGAATTAATTTTTATTTCTAGTTTAGTTTAATCAGGGATCGAATAGAATCATAGTAGCTTTAGTCATACCAGAAAATATTAATCTGTCAAGCATAAATGTTTTGTTACTAGATATTAACTTGTAATCATTTCTTGTGCTAGTAAGTTGTTTTCCTTATTACTAAGTCATGTATCTTTTTTATCTTATATATTTTATATTTTATATACATTTAATCTACAAAGATCAGGCATAAGATTATGACCACCTCCTTTTCACTCACCCTCCATTTTCTCAGTTCTACTTACCATATACTGTATATGCACTTTGTATTTCTACAAAGTGCGAGTGGATCAGACACAGCAGTGCTGCTGGAGTTTTTGAGTGTTTACTCTCTCAGTCTCACTCCTGGACTGAAAGTAGTCCACTAACCAGTCATCAGCATCCTGTAGGCAGCATCCTGTGAGCACTGATGAAGGATTAGAGGATGACTAACACAAACCGTGCAACAACAGATTAGCTACTGTCTCTGACTTTACATCTACAAAGTGGAGCAATATGGTGGATATGTCTCATAGAGTGCACAATAAGTGAACACAGTGCTTAAAATCTCCAGCAGCACTGTTGTGTCTGATCCACTCACACCAGTACAACACACTCATAATCAACTGTTTCTACACTCTGTATTTTGCTGCTGCCCCTCACTACATGGAACACATTCTCACACATAAACATATAGACAGACAGACAGACAGACAAAAAGACACACACACTTGTGGTTAGTTCTCATATAAGTTTCCTTATACATTTGGATCAGGCACAGCAGTGTTGCTGGAGTTTTTAAACACCTCAGTGTTTACTCTCTCAGTCTCACTGCTTGATGGAATATAGTCCACCAACCAATGTCCAGTCACCAGCATCCTGTAGGCAGCATCCTGTGAGCACTGATGAAAGATGAGAGGATAACTAACACAAATTATGCACCAACAGATGAGCTACTACTGTCTCTGACTTTACGTCTACAGGGTGGGGCAATATGGTGGATGTGTCTCATAGAGTGTTTAACAATAGCATCCTGAGGACATCACCCCTCCTTCTTGCCAACAATTAGAGGGCCATCAGCCAACTTTTGTTATGTAAATTAATGAGACAGGCCCATTGAGCTGCTTCTAGTAACATCTCTCTCTTTCTCCCTTTATATACACAGTGTTGTAGATGAACATATTCATATTTTTCATGAGAGTGAACGGTGGTTTTATGCTGTCATATAGGCATGACGTGCCCAAAAACACATAAATGCACTTATGTGGGAGAGAGGGTGCATGCGCGCACGTGCGATGTACACACACATATGCATGCACAAAAAATAATCTGCTTGTTTCCTAGCATTGAAAATTACTTAGTTTCTTGTTTTGTTGCCGATTTCTTGCAATCAGTTAAGAAGTGTTTGTTAAATAATGTAATGTTTAATTACTTACAAAATGAGTAATAAACATCCTTAAACAAATTAAGAAGAAGCATTAATTTTTAATGTAACTTGGTGTTTTAAATGTAACTGTTACGTCTATGGCCGCCAGAGGTTGTCAGATTCGCCCTGTGGGATAACTCAATGACCAGACTCCATCTCGCACAAGGCCTTGCAAATCGGGCGTACCTGCTGGCGGCAATCTTTGATTGCTCATCAAGCCGCCCTGAGGAGTATAAAAGAGCCTCGTTTTAACTCCTCAGGGTGGATCAACTTACGTGGTACTTCATTCACAATGCCTATTGCCTGGATTCATCTGCTTCTTGCGCTAAGCTAAGTTTTCAAGTTTTGGATTCACGGGTTTATTACTTCTTGCCTTGGTTCATGTTTTCCTAGTCAGTCATTAGTTTCTTGTTTTGTTTCAGAAACCTGCTGCCAGAGCGTGGAGTATTCTGACCTTGCCTCCTTCACGTTTGGAGATCTTCTGAGCATTCTACTGTTTATGGTTGGTTTCTCTCCTCCACACTCTGCTCTTTTGAGTTTGTATTTATTTATGAGCTGAGTCTGATGGACTAATGCTCTGAAATGTCTTTTGGTTTTGTTTTTGTTTTTGAGACTGTATATCTGTGCTAAGTGTGTGCTGCATTCAATAATGCTCTGCCCTTGACTCCGTCTAGTGTGGGATCATTACAGCTTGATCCTCCACCATTGAGTCAGCAGGCACAGACAAGCTGCAGCAAGCCATTTTGCATGGCATACAGCAACTGGAGGAGATCCGTTCCACCATGCGTTACTGGGAGACTAACCAGCAGCGTTGGGAATCTGCTCCCACACCAGCGACCCACATTATTGGCGCCCTTCCAGAGCGCTATGAATCCGCCAGGATTCAACAAGAGCTGGCGTGCAGAGATCTGGACATGTCCCTCGAGGCTCTGATTGCCACAGCAATCGCTTTGGACAACATGCTACGTACCCAGCCTGTAGCGTATCGATTGAGATCACACCTGAGGAGTCTGAACCCATGGTCCTAGGTCCCCTGCATCTCACCACCCAGGAAAGAAGAAGACGAGCAACGCTTTGAATCTGCTTATACTGCGGGGAGCACGGTCATGCCTTAGCCACGTGCCCCGGTCAGGCCCACTCACGCTACTCGCAATCGGGGTGCCGCCAAGGCATCCCTGTTTTGAAGACGTACTCCTCCTTTCAGGTTCAGGCTGTGGACAGCGCCCCCATCGGAGATGGCAGATGGTTCCTCTGAGGTTTAAGGTCGGTCTCCCACTTGAAGAAGAGATCTCCTTCCTCCTCATAGAGTCCCCTAAACACCCGGTCATCCTTGGCATGGACTGGCTTACACTCCATAACCCACCCATCTCCTGGAGAGAAGGGGAGATCCTCCAATGGTCCACGTTCTGTTTCAAGCACTGTCTCGATGTCAAGTCATGCCCGATTCGAACCACCAAGGTTGAGAGTCCTGACACAAATGTTGACATTCATGTCCCTCATGAGTATGACGATTTGCATGAAGTTTTTAACAAATGCCAGACCGAGGGCCTTCCTCCACATCGACCTTTTGATTGTGACCTGGACCTTCTACCCGGCTGTGTTCCTCCCAGCAACAAGGGCTATGCTTTGTCTCTCCCTGAGCAGAAGGCCATGGAGGAGTATATTCAGGAGGCACTCCATCAGGGTCACATTCGGCACTCCTCCTCACCAGCCTCAGCAGGGTTCTTTGTTGAAAAGAAGGGAGGTGGCCTTAGGCCTTGCATAGACTATAGAGGGTTGAACAAAGTTACGGTACGATATCCGTATCCCCTTCCACTCGTCCCTGCAGCCCTCAAACAGCTACGAGGTGCCACAATCTTCACCAAATGTTCAGCAGGTCCGAGAAGTTCTCCGTCACCTCCTCACCAATGGCCTATGTCAAGAAGGAGAAATGCCAGTTTCATCAGCCCTGTGTAGAGTTCTTAGGCTACAACATCAGCCCCTATGGAGTTGCCATGAATTGTGAGAAGGTGAAGGCTATCACCCAGTGGAGCGCCCTGACTACTGTTTCCTAGGTTTTGCAAACTTTTATAGAAGATTTATCAGAGGTTTTAGAGCAATTGCCAAGTCACTTACTGATTTGTTGAAAAGAGCCACAAAGGCATTCAGGTGGAATGCAGACACAGCCCAAGCATTCCACCACCTAAAGGAAGCCTTCACCTCCACTCCAGTCTTGAAACAACACAACCCTGGCCAGCCGTTCATTGTGGAGGTCGATGCCTCATCCCATGGCGTGGGCGCAGTCTTCTCTCAGAGACATGGTACACCAGCTAAGCTCCACCTTGTCGCCTACTTCTCCAAGAAGCTCTCCCCTGCCTAAGAAAATAATGATGTGGGGGACCGCGAGCTATTGGCCATCAAGTTCGCTCTTGAAGAGTGGAGGCACTGGCTGGAGGGGGCCAAGAATCCTGTATGTATTTTCACAGACCACAAGAACCAAGCAGCTAAGAGACTAAATTCGCGCTAAGCCAGGTGGGCCCTGTTCTTTACTCATTTTAATTTTGTATTGTCTTATCGCCCAGGGTCCAAGAACGGGAAGGCAGATGCCCTCTTGTGAAGAATCGAGCCAGACACTGCTATCTCAGGACCCTAACCTATCGTCCCTGAAGAAAAGTTCCTCCACGTCATTAAATGGGACCTAGATCAGAGGATTCGGGAGCTCCAGCCCACACGGGGGAGCATCCACTGCCCTCCAGGTAAACTTTTTGTCCCGTCCTCTCTCCATAGCTCCCTCATTTCCTGAGCCCATGCCACACCTGGGGCAGTCCACCCAGGGACCAGACAAACCACAGAACTAATCCAGGCCAAGTACTGGTGGCCCACCATGTCTAGAGAAGTCCAAGATTTTGGTGATTATAGTGTTTAATTCACTGGACAATCACAAAGGCCCAAGCTTATGTGCTGAAAGTGCATCTGCCTCTAAATGCATTGCTGTAGAGGGTGTACATCATCGCTCCACATGGGAACATTGAATCCAGTGTCCTGCCAACATCTTGTCTCAGAGACATGCAAAATGCTATATAAAATGGGGAACAAACTTTTTTTCATATAGTATATGAGATCACATAGAGTCAAGGGGCTTTCTGTCTGTAATGATCTCAGCTTTTCATGACTGCTTGGTCAAGTTTGTTGTTATATCACAAGGGTTTTCTGTGCAACTTTTCATTTGGTAATTCAAAATTAAAAGAGAAAAATCATAAATTCACTATGATATTTTTATGCTGATGTAGAGTGAAAAATTAATTAAGATTGCAATTAAAATGATACACTATGTTAAAAAAAAATTCTCTGTGGGTATGAATGTATTTTATATTGTCATGTCAATGCTAGAATCTTACAAATATGGCCACTCCATACGACAACATGCTCCAGCCCCCTGACTTCTGATTGTACACACCTAATCGTCACCTGGTCAAGATTTGTGATCATCCAAAGAGCTTATGTTCCTTTGGAAGTTAAAGCAGGAATAGTGGTATCCATGGAGGCTTTGGAATGTGAGCAGGCACATGAAAGAGACGTGTTCTAAAACCTCTATTTACTGTTCAGCATTGATTGTGCCTTTCCAGATGTTTAAGCTGCCTTCGCCATAGGCACTAATGCAGCTCCATACCATCAGAGATGCAGGATTCTGAACTGTGCTGAAAACAAACTGGATGGTCCCTTTCCTCTTTAGTCTACAGGACACTGTGTTCATGTTTTCCACAAAGAATTAAAAAATTTGATTCATCTGACCACAGAACAGTTTCCATTTTGCCTCAGTCCATTTTAAATGACCTTTGGCCCAGAGAAGACGACAGTGTTAGTGAATAGTGTTGACATATGGCTTCTTCTTTGCATGATATAGCTTTAACTTACGTTTGTGAATTGCACAGTGAACTGTATTCACAGCCAGTGATTTCTGGAAGTGTTCCTGAGCCCATGCAGTGATTTCCTGTACAGAGTCATGCCTGTTTCTGAGGGCCCAAAGATCACTACCATCCAATATTGACCCTCAGCTTTGCACAGAGATTTCTCCAGATTCTCTGAATCTTTTGATGATATTATGCACTGTAGATGGTGGGATATTTAAAGTCTTCACACTTTTATGTTGAGGAACATTTTTCTGAAATTGTTCCACACTTTTCATACACTGTTTTGTGCAGATTGATGAACCTCTGCACATCTTTCCTTCTGAGAGACCTATTTAGCTGCAAAATGTTCCTGCAGCTGTTTTTTTATTAGTACCATTTACTTTTCCAGCCTTTTGTTGCCCTGTCCCAACTCTTTTGAGGTGCGTTGCTGCCATCTAGTTCAAAATGAGCTAATATTTTTCATGAAATGGTAAAATGTCTCACTTTCATCATCTGATGTGTTCTGTGTTCTATTATGAATAACATAAGTGTTTATGAAATTATTCCATTCTGTTTTATTTACATTTTACACAATGTCCAAATTGCTTTGGAATTGGGGTTGTATCTCCAACTCACCTAATGTACATTCTTTTGGACTGTAGGAGGAAACCAGAAACCAGGAACAAGCATGTCAAAACATGCACACACTGTTTAGCCTATGCATATTTTCTCTTTGACTTAAATCTATGATTTGGATGCCATGAAGGAAGTTATGCACTTAGGAGGAGCAACCCCAAAATGATGGTATTTCTTGTGTACACTTAATTTACACAATAAACTTTATACTGCATTTTACGTTGGTGGTATGCTTGCTTTGAAAAGTACAATTTAAAAATTCTGATATGTCCATTTCAATGTTTTTATACTGTAATAAAAGTAGTTACAGTGGTGTGAAAAAGTGTTTGCCCCCTCCCTGTTTTCCTGATTTTTTGCATGTTTGTCACACTTAAATGTTTTGCAACATCACACCAATTTTAATATTAGTCAAAGACAACACAGGTAAACACAAAATGCTATTTTTAAATGAAGGTGTTTATTATTAAGGCAGAAAAA
>JAOVVG010000027.1:8405165-8418246 GCA_028566375.1 Leptodoras nelsoni
TTTAATTTTTATCATTACATTATGGAAAAGAATGAACTTTATCACAATATGCTAATTTTTTGAGAAGGACCTGTAGGTCATTTTATTTGCCTGTGTGGTGAATACACCCCTTTCTTCCAAATGTGACACTTTTGCAACGTAAAGTATTTACTCCCCATACAATTTTATTGTAAAATAATAATAATAATAATAATAATAATAATAATAATAATAATTGAAAAGTCCAAGCTAAACAATAATGTGTTCCTGTCTTCCTGCCATAACACTTGTGGACTCGAGTACAATCCAGAACCACTCCTCAATCAATTATTCTAAACAATTATAGACAATTATTAAAACACACACACACAAAAGTAAATGTGCGCAAAAGCATAACTAAACATGACATGGTGCTAGATTTCAATATCATTTCAAACAGCCATACAGAAAGCCAAACAACCAAAACAAAGTTGGGGTTACAGGTCAGATCAATATAGTCAATGTCTGAGAGTCCCTATCTCTGCAGGTGTTATGTGCAGTAAATGTTGCTTTTTTTGTTTAATATTATCTACTATTATTAAGTACATTTTATTGCCAAAATTGGGTCATGCATTTTCTCCTCACAGTGGAATCCATTCTGGCCAACAGGGACCATAGATGTGGAATTTGACAAGGCTACAAATATATCAAGTTTATTCACTAAGTCAGTGACATTTGGGTGTTTATATGGTGTAAGTCAATACCTAGTGTCAGATTTTAGACAGCATGTTAGTGAAACAGCAGGAAGTTTCTGGAACATTAAGTTGAGGAATCTTGTAAGAGAGTAATGCTCACTTTCCCCTGTACCTTTTTTTTTCAGTTAGGCCCCCATCTGTTGTTATTGTTGTTTTGTTTGTTTTTCTCATAATGAAATCTCAAATTTGTAAATGTTTGTCAGCATATGGGGATCAAACCCATAATGTTGGAATGCTACAAGGTAAGCTATAGAAACTGCCAAAATTTTAGAATGACAAAATAAAATTGTGGGCTTAGTTCTGAACAACCTTTTGTGCCATACATATGTCAGGTAATGTACACTTTGTCTGCATTCATAAAGAACACACATACAAAAAAATCAGCACTCTTGTAAATCCAGTTCAGTTCAATTTAGTTCAGTTTGGTTTATGAAAACAACAACAGGCTGACTGATGATGCCTAGTGCAGATATTTGGCTTGTTTGGTTTGAAATCAAGATGAGTACAGATCGCAGCACTAGCTCCTATAACATTTACTCTGCACAAAAGATTTTTAAATATGATAAATATAAATTAGTGAATAAAATGCATGTGCGTGGGGGGCACAATATCTTATTTAGGGGCATGGTCCATGAAAGCATCCTGTTAATGCTGACTCTGATGTTATGTAAGGATTTAAAGATAAAACTAAATTTGAAGATAGAACAATATTAAAGGAAAACATACTGTAGGTTGTTGTGGAGACATGAATGATTTGTTTGATATTGGGTAAGTAGGTTTGACATTATGAATGAGCCTACAGATATCATGTTGAAATTTGAATGGCCATTAGTGACCATTTTGTTGAGTGACCCAAACACAACTGTAGGATATTTGATCAAATGTGGTCAGCTACACATATACCAAATGACAAAGTTGTAGGATAAATGGTCCTTGAAATATTGAAATGTGTCAGCTGCAGTGCCCCCATGGACAAAATTTCACAAAATTGAGCTTTGAGATAACAAGATATTAGCTAGTGAAGTGATAGATTTTTTTTGCATTGAACCATATATCCACTGAATCACTATTCACTAGGTAGGACCACTACACAAATGAATCATAATGAGCTAGTGTAATGCTCCACCTGGTGGCCAGCATGCCACAAAAGATTCATTATTTATGGCAATATATGTTTCAAGCTATTGTCTTAAATGTGCTTTGAGCCAACCCCACTTCACAGGGCACTAGCATGACAGGAAATGCACACCTAGGGACACAAATCTTATATTGTGTATCAGACATGTGGGGATACAACCATACTAAGTGTCATGTGGATTTGTGAAAGCATTCCATTCCGTTCCGTTCTCTCATGTGATAGGTATATCATCAGGCTTTTTGAGCTCTTGATTGATTTATGTCATTATCATGGAATAACAAAACTTTATTTTCCTGTGATAATGTCATAATTCATTATCTTGAGAAAACAAGGTTTTGTAATTTCATGATAATGACAAATAAGATCTCACGAAAACAATGAAAAATGGCATATCATCAGAAAACAGAATTTAAATTGAATGTAAACTCGTGGTATCTTAGGGCTTCTAAACCTTTAGTGAGCAGTCACTGCTGTCTCCACCTCTCCACTTACATACAACCCCAATTCCAATGAAGTTGGGACACTGTGTAAAACAAATAAAAACAGAATACGATGATTTGCAAATCCTTTTCAACCCATTTTCAATTGAATACACTACAAAGACAAGATATTTAATGTTTAAACAGATAAACTATATTGTTTTTTGCAAATATTCACTCATTTTGAATTTCATGCATGCCAAGACATTCCAAAACAGTTGGGACAGGGGCATGTTTACCACTGTGTTACATAACCTTTCCTTTTAACAACACTCATTTGTGGAATTCTTTCCCATTCTTGCTTGATGTACAAGTTCAGTTTCTCAACAGCCCAGGGTCTCCATTGTCATATTGTGTGCTTCATAATGCGCCACAGCTCTGGACTGCAGGCAGGCCAGTCTAGTACCTGCACTCTTTTACTAAGAGGCCACGCTGTTGTAACACCTGCAGAATGGGGCTTGACATTGTCTTACTGAAATAAGCAGGGACATCCCTGAAAAAGATGTTCCTTGGATGGCAGCATATGTTCTTCCAAAACCTGTATGTACCTTTTAGCATTAATGGTTCCTTCACGGATGTGCAAGTTACCCATGCCATGGGCACTAACACACCCCCATACCAACAGAGATGCTGGCTTTTGAACAATTCGGACAGTCCTTTTCCTCTTTGGCCCAGAGGACACGACGTCCATGATTTTGAAAAACAATATGAAATATGGACTCGTCAAGACCACAGGACACTTTTCCTTTAGTCCATCTCAAATGAGCTTGGACCCAGAGAAGCCGGCGGCATTTCTGGGTGTTGTTTCGCTTTGCATTGTAGAGTTTTGCACTTGCATTTGTAGATTGAGCGACATACTGTGTTCACAGACAGTGGTTTTCTGAAGTGTTCCTGAGCCCATGTGGTAATATCCGTTACAGAATGATGTCGGTTTTTAATGCAATGCCGCCTGAGGGATTGAAGGTCACAAGCATTCATTGTTGGTTTTCGGCCTTGCCGCTTACTTACAGAGATTTTTCCAGATTCTCTGAATCTTTTGATGGTATTATGGACTCTAGATGATGAAATCCATACATTCCTTGCAATTGCATGTTGGGAAACGTTGTTCTTGAACAGAAAGTGGTGAACTTCGCCCCATCCTTGCTTGTGAACGACTGAGCCTTTCGGGGATGCTCCCTTTATACCCAATCATAACACTGACCTGTTTCCAATTAACATGTTCACCTGTGGAATGTTCCATATATGTGTTTTTGAGCATTCCTCAATTCTCCGGTTTTTCTCCAGTCTTTTGTTGCCCCTGTCCCAACTGTTTGGGAATGTGTTGCAGGCATTAAATTCAAAATCAATGAAAATTTGGAAAAAGACAATAAAGTTTATCCATTTGAACATTAAATATCTTTAATATATTTATTATTTTAATATATTTGTAGTATATTCAATTGAATATGGGTTGAAAAGGACTTGCAAACCATTGTATTCTGTTTTTATTTGTTTTACACAATGTCCCAAATTCATTGGAATTGGGGTTGTATATTTTGGATTAGCTGGAATTAGCAATACAAATACACAATATGGAAGACTTTGTTAAAGACATTAAAGCATGTCTTTGCTAAAGACATAAACCTTCTCATACTAACTCTTGATAAAACTGAAGCATTTTTATTAATATTAAGTCTGCCCATGATAAAGTCATTAAGTAAATGAGCTTGATGATTGCTTTAGTGAGCTAGTTGCACAATAATATACTTCGTATCATTGTTGATGCCAATAAATTTATTGAATTTATTTATTGTAATTGTTTATATTCCACTTTCTTGTTTTTTTTTTCTAATTTATAATGTTTTCTCGGCTGTGCTGTGTGTTTGTGTGTGTGTGTGTGTGTGTGTGTGAGAGAGAGAGAGAGAGAGAGAGAGAAAGAGAGAGAGAGGAGAGAGAATGATGATTGAATGTCTATGACAGTTATAATGCAGGTGATAACAGGGATTATCGGGTGCTTTTAATTGTTTTTAGTATGTGAATGAGACATTATTTATGATAATCATACAACCATCCAACCACCCCAAACCAGCTACTGAAAATGGCAGTGGGGTTGAGGAGATTTTCCTTTCCAACTTTCAAAGACATCCTATACAATTGTGTGCTTCAACTTTGGCAAAAGTTTGGGGAAGGCCTTGGGTGTGATTCTCAGCTTTCAACCTGGTAATGTACTTGCTCTTAAAGGTTCAGTGTTTTTCTGCTCACCAATGAATGGTTATTTGAGTTAACATAGACTTCCTGTCTTCTCACACCAATCTGGCCATTCTCCAATGACTTCTCTCACCAACAAGGTGTAAACTCTAGAGCCTGTTACATGTGAAAATCCCAAAATATCAGCAATTTCCCACAGTCAGTGAGATCATGTTTTCCCAATTCTGATGTTTAATGTGAATTTTTGAGAACAGCAAGGTATGCAAGTGTATAGGTCAAAAGTCACTACACATGACACTTGATCTGAAGCATCTGGTGAGAATTGGTTTTCAAACACATAATGGGACATTATATAATTATGTATAGCAGTGTATGTTACAAACTAAGGGACACTTAGGTAATGAGTAATAGGTAAGTGTAATTTATAAATGGGAGAGTTCACATATCTTGGCTGAGAGGAAGACTGGTTTGCAGTAGGAGTCTTTTGTAATTCTTGAACTTGCCATATTCCATTAATTATTAAGCAACTATGGCAAACCTTTTCTACTTTAAGGGTTAAGATATCACATCAGTGAGAGTTTATGGTATAATCTTCCTAAGGCAAGAACCAATGTAGTTTACCTGGGAGATCAATGAGTGTTAGTATACTGGAAGGCTTTAGTTGAGGTTAAAGGTGGTTAAGTAAGAAACTCTGAAGTTCATCCACAGCAACACTTGAATGAGGGGCAATGATGCTGTATTAAATATTTTGAGAAACAGATTAAAGATGTCAGTTGACTGTGAGAGATTATAATTAGGCTCTCAGTACCATTGGATGTGGTGCTGGAAGCCACAGCCTTCTCGCTGATCTCAGTTTGGGTCAAGGAGGATCTCTTGGTTGCCATGATGGTCTCCACCCTCTTTTTCTTCTCTGCTGTTGAACTGGCCTGAGATTGTGTTTCCATGGTGACTGTGCATTCCTTAGTGCCACATCTAAGCTGAGACACCTGTAAATACCACCCAAGAAAATGATATAGGTGAGTAAGGTGTGTCAATACAGATTAAGCTTTTGATACCATTCTTACTGTGGAAACATTACCATTAAAGCTACCTCATAGGGTTACCAAGAATAACAAGTAAAAGAACCTTCATAAGTCACAAGATTTTGAACATAATAACAGTTTGCAGATGGGTGCGGGCAAACTATACCAAACTGTTCTTTCAACACTGAAAATAGGTACCGGCAGGTCAGCGCAAAAGCTGGAGGAAAGTGTGAAAATTGGCCCAAAATGGCATAAGTTCTGCTTGAAATTTCTGCAGCTGGGAATATTGTATTTTAATAATTTTTTCATGAAAATAAAGAAGATTTCTTACTCTGTCTGTCTATATATGTTGTTATTCTTTTAAAATACCACATTAAAATCCACCACAGAAGTCAAGAAATTTTTTAGAGATCTGGGCCTTAATCCACTGTGACTGGCTGGGCTGCCGAGTGAACGTTTACCATAGTTCTGGGAAAACGCTCTGTGGTAGTACACCAATCACATAAAAACAAAAACTCTAAAAATATTAACAGCCACCCATAAGTATATTTTTTTCTAGGAAAAAGAAAAATTTATTATCTCAAAGTTTTGGTTGAATACTAAGGGTCAGATTCAATGTCATTTTTTAGAGTGAAGCCGACAAAATATCCCCACTAAACTAGGTACCAAAAGAAAGCTTGAAAAACGATTTTTTCAAAATTGAATCGGAGGACCCCGTACATCAGGTCAGGAATCGAAATGATTGAAGCATCTGTGCCAGGTGCCGAACTTAATTTTACAAAATATACGTAAGTAAACTCTTTGAAACTTATGTGAATAGAAGATATAATGTTGATTTAATTTCTAATGCAGCTATATTTCTGATGTGGTGACGATTCGTGGAGAAATCTGCATGGTAATTTTGACTAGGTTTAAAAATCTATCCAAAATATTGAAACTAAAAATAGTGACGTTTTCAGATGCTATTCTATTTAAATTTATTTGTGATTGCCCAGAAATCATCATCCGTGTTTGGTTTTGGCTATATTCTTTGGTTTGGTACAATTCTTTTGATTTTGGCGTCTTGGACGCATGCAAAAGCTTCATGCCAGTGAACCTAATTTCTATCACTCAATAGCTGTCTGAGGCCAATGCACCTCGAACATTTTTGTTTTGGTCACATGATTTTTTCCAGCACTCTGATTAGCTATGTTCTGTTGGTGTTGTAAACAATACCACATGTTTCATACAGGGAGTACCATAAACAATGGACTTGCTTTCTGTCAACAGTCCACATCCCTGCAGATTTTTCAGAAATAACAGAACACAAGTGTTTTTAAAAATGAAATTATTGCATTAGCTATAATTTCATCAGTAAAAACACATTGTAATTATTACAAAGGAAAATCTGAGAAATATATTTAATCATTGATTCACTTGACAGACTGATTGGTGTTTTTTCAACTATTACTATTGCTAAAGTCCTGGTATATGAAAAAAAGTGTGATACTGATGGTCATATAGCTAATTAACCATAAAAGATACATAAAAACTGATTTTATCAGATTCAGCATGTCCATTTACTTTAATCTTCATGTACAAGAGTTTTTGGGTGAAAAATGCATTTCTCCTAAATGTCTGAAAAACTGCGGTTTTCAGACTAAGCTGACAATTATCCAAAAACTGTAACTGGACCCCTCACTGCTCAGCCATTGGAGGTGGATAAAAGCTGTCTATTTTACTGGATTTAGAAGGTAATTTTACTTTAGATCTGCAATTTCTATCATTATATGTTGTAAAAAAAAATTTTTTCCACGAGCAAAAGTAAGCCCGATAGCATTTTTGCACTGCCAGAACTTTTTTATTATGCTTCCTTAGTCCCTGAAAAAATTTGGCACACTGTCATTTCCTATCACTCCATGAAAAAAGAAAAAATCAGCTGGGATAACTCTTTTTATAAAAGTTACTATGGTGCAAAAATGCTTCCGGAGCCTTTTTTGTCCATGCAAATTTGGTGAAAAAGTCATTTTTAAAGTGGCCTAAATTTTTTAGTGTGTATTCCAGTGTCCTTTATATTGTATTTTGATAATATAGGGGTACTTTTCGTCAGAAAAAAAGTAAATTAGCTGTTCCTAGGGGCTCGGTTTTTGACTGATGTACACTTAAACCCACTTATCAGCCAGTTTCAACCGAACACCCGAAAGGGGGGGTACCTTAAACTTCATATTTCAAGAACCGTCAAAGATATTGACCTGACATTTTCTGTGGCTTACCAAACCAAGACATTTGGACCCATTTTCAATGTTCTGGGCCAATTTAAAATTTTCACCTGTCAGTACCTACTGAAAAGCTCCTTCTGGGAATATCACAGTGCTAAGGTCAATTTCTCTTTTAACAGTAAACTCTCTGTTAGTTAAAGCTCTTTTTTTGGCATGCTTGGGTTTGGCCAAGACAAGTTCTAACTACAGTTCTGGTACCAGAAGAGGAGAGAAGAACCCCTCAAACTGTTTTTGTCAGTTGGTAAATAATACAGCCAAAAAAGCCAAGAATGAATATCAAATGCCAAAATAGATCAAATATAGAATATATCAAAATAGAATTATTGTTCTATATGAATTGTCAATTAAACTAAAATTACATTTTACAAGTAAAATGCCTCCTGGTAAGATTAAGTGTTTATAGAGATTACAGAGATTAAAGGAATTCACTTAATTCAGCTTCAAACATTACAGACTATGTTCTCTTTAGTTTAGCTCTAATTGTTAAAAATAATTAGTCTGCATCTGAATGATGTCCAATAGCATAAAACATAATGCAAGTTATGAGGATTGTAGAGCAGTAGCAGCTTGGTTCTTACAACACAGCTATTGAAAATCTAAAGGTTTATGTCCCAAGTGAAATGGTGTAACAATGTTCTATAAAGCATGTGTAGGGGGGTGGTGTGTGGGGATAGACACACAAACGTAGCAAGCTTTGCTTAAGGAATGAGTTTTTCAAACAGTAGAAATTGTGGAATACAACATAAACAACATCTGAAAGGAATCTGGGCATACAAAAAATAAAGAAAAAAAATATCCTTCTTTCCCAAAACCATTTAATACATATTAAACTTCCACTCTTTCACTCACATCAACATGCAGAATTACCAAACACTCAATTATGTAAAACAACCTAACTGCCATACACAAAGTAAATAAATAAACACTTTTTAAAAATATGTTTTGAGTTCTTTAAATAAAAAATGAAACACTCTGATGCTAGCTAGCCCAAACCAGTAATCGATTTCAAGCCCAGGTGGAGAACACTGGCATGTGCACTAGCACTGACAGCCTGTCGGAGAAACAAAGAAAGATCAGACGAATAGAGCCCCAAAGTCAGCTCTTTTTCTTCCACATTACACCATCCAGCAGTTTCTGCCCATTCAGTGAAAGAGAAAGAAGCAAAAGGGCAAGAGGGAAAGTGAGAACATGCAGGGAGTCCTTCATGTCTGTTATTGACTGGCCTCTGACACTTGGGTGCATTGCCTCTGCATGTCTGTGAGTGTTTGCACCCCTCAGTTCCCAAATCATCAATCCCTAGGCAATCCAGAAAGAGCAGAATAAGGCAAAGAAGCTAAGATCAGAAAATTGAGACAGGTGAGAAGTAAAAGAGGGATGTGTTAAAACCACAAAAAGGATGATTCGACCAGAACACAGAAAGTAAATATTTGCATTTCCGTCTTGCCAAGCATAGATAATGACCCAATCAAGACCATTTGTCTTTTGCCCTGATATCAAAGCCCTGACTTGACCACCGCCATCTACTACCTGTTTCTCTTGGCCCTCATTCTCTGCCTTCAGCACAGCACCCAATTTGCTGTTAAGCTTGGGAAGAAAGAATAGTATTTGAGAGTGTGAAGGTCAACAATATACACTGTTCATGAAGGACTGCATAATATCAAGTGAGAAGAACAGAGATGAGCTTATAGCTCTTAAGAAATTCCAGGAAAGAACAGCCTTTTATTCATATACCAGTAAGATCTTCACAATAGAGTGAACAAAGCCCCCGACCAAAATAAAATGTAAAATTTCATATTTGATGTCATTCCTTACGGTGATGGAGTCCCACACCCAATTAGCTGTGAGAAAGAAAAGTGTTCTCTTCATGTGGGATTGTCCATAATCCTCACTCAAAGAAAGAGAGGCGATTAACCAGGTTTAAAATACCACAATTCAGACTGCTCCCAATGAAGAAAAGATTCTTATTTTAAGCACATTAGGCAAATCAATTTAACATAAATTATACGCTCCAGTCACAAACACAAGTTGAAAGTCAGTGGCAAATGAAACATCAAAGTCAAACAACAAAATAAAGTTTTCTAATAAAAAATGCTCTCTTTTCTTAAGTGTTCACTTTTCACCATCATGTGAATACATTTAAAATATTTTACCATTTTCTAAATACATGTGGTAGCCTGCAAAATCCCTTCAAATGGTAAAATTTTCTCATATTGACTATAATGTAGTTCTAACTATAGATTTGTCTGAACTGAAAGCTGTCTCTCTATTTCATGAATCTGGTAGCACCCAGTGTTCCCTGGATAGTCTCTGGATCTATTTCAAAGTCTACTTCTATCTCTGGTTTATACAGAGATTGCTGATTGTGCTATTTGAATTGCTATAAGCATCCTCTAAACATTACTTAAAAGACATATCTCCAGAAATCTTAAAACAGAGAAAGAATAGTCAGAGGACTTTATCTTTTTGTCCCCTTTTATTTTTTGTTATATGTACAAGGATGTCCAAAGAGGCTTTTGTATTGATTTTACAATGAGCCTCTGTTCTCTAGGCTCCCTTTGGACAGAGGAGGAAAACTGCACTGCATTCATCACCAGCCTGCTCCAAAATCCTTTATCTGACATCTCTCAACACCAAAGCACCTTGCCACAGAGAGAAAGCTATCCTAAGAACCTGGGAAGAGGACAAATAAACAAGCAGAAAAGAGAAAAAGAGGAGAAAGCATGAGAAATATCAGGAGGAACTCAACAGTAGGAAGCCGAGATAAAAAATAATAACCAAATGATAACCAAAACAATAACCAAATGAGCCTAATTTTATTGCAAATTTATTGGAGTTTTATTTTGGCTCTAATTGGGAAGATTCAATAATACCAATTATCCAAATCGTAATCAGTTTAAGGAAATTCAAATAAGAAAATTGAATTGAATGACATTGTTCTAAATAAGAAGTAGGAAGATAGTGGCCATAGACAAAGAAACATCTTACTGAAAGTTTCTCAAATAAAGTTATGTGTGTGTTTTTGCTGTCTAACAAGTTTGAGAACTTGATTTTGAAAAATAGAGTATCATACCAATTATTTAGCAGAAGTAAAGGCAAGGAAGCATGAATACGTGTCAAAAAAGCAAAAGATTGGAGCAAAATGAAATCAGGACAGGCACCTGCAGAAAACATGGATTCTTAAGGAAACATGGAAACATTGGTCAGTGCTTGTCCAAATGGAAATCACTGATTGGGAAGTTGCCTGTTTTCTGCAGGACAGGTAATTAAGCCTACCAATTTACAAACGCTATTTCCAGAAAAGTTTGGAAAATGCAATAAAACACTTTCTGAAATTGCAATAAAAACTGAAATGTCATTTGCTAATATAACTTTATTTAACAGACAATTTAACAGCCTCCTCAAGGGAAACTCATCTTTTCGATAAAACTGACACCATTTGAAACCATAGATAGCCCATTTTAGTGTCATCAACCCTCAAACATCCCTGTCCAGCAACAAGCGTTTTTATAGTTTTTTTCTGTATTCTGCAGAAATTCTGAGCACTTTTCATATTCTTTATAACTTTTGTTTCAATCTGTTTACATAAGAATAATATAATCAGCATATGTTGTAGTTTAAAATTTGTTTAAATATATTAATATTGACAAAGCAGATGTTTATGTTTATTTGATTATGTGTTTCTTGTTTGTATATGAAGGCTGAATACAAATAAAAGATGAGCACTGATTTATTTGTACTATTTTTATTTCTAAAATATTATATAATTTTATAGGAGGAGGTTTTAGAGACTTGGCAAATTAATGTTACAGAAGTTTGTAGGTATAATGATATAATTATATCATACAGACCAAAATTTAAAAAAATATTGTAATATGAATTTTAGTCATATCTCAGCCCTAGACAGAGACAAATTAAGACTGTAAAGGTTATACAAGTAACACTGAAAGGTTGCACAATTAACAGTTTAACTGCTAACAGATGAGGTCATCAATATTGACTATATAAGTCACATCCACAGAAGGCTTAGTTTTTGCAAGCAAAGATGGGTCATGGTTTACCACTTTTTGCCAAACTTCATTAGAGAATTGTCACTTAGTTCAAATACAATGGTTCTCTGCACAAGATTGCAAAGGATTACAAATTTAGGTCTTTTACCATCCACAGTTCATAATATCATGAAAAGATTCATAGAGTCAAGGGAAATCTTGGTGCGTCGTCAAGGTCAAGAGCAGAAACTGCTACTGAATATGCATGACCATTAAGCCCTCAGTTGGTATTATTTGAGAAACTGTCACATGGGCTCGGGAGTACTTTGGGAAGTCATTGTCACTTAACAGAGTCCACCACTGCGTCAAGAAATGTAACCTGAAATTGTTTCACTCAAAGAGGAAGGCACATAATAATTTAGCACAAAAATGCTAACAAGTTCTCTGGGCCCGAAGCCATCTGTGATGGACCAAAAGACAGTGGAAATGTGTTCTGTCATCAGACGACAAGTCCACATTTCAGCTTGATTTTAGAAAAAAGGGGTGTCAGCTTATATGTGCCAAAGATGAAAAAGATATCCAGACCGTTACCAACAAAAAGTACAAAAACCTGCAATCTACTGATGCCATGGGGGTGCAACAGTGCCCATGGCATGGGTGATCTGCATATATAAGTTACTACTGATGCAGAGGCTTATATTGGTATTTTGAAGAAATGTGCTGCCATCAAGACATCTTTCCAAGGAACTCCATGACTATTTCAGCCAGGCCTCTTTCTGCATGAATTACAAAAGTGTGGCTTGACTGGCCTGTCTGCAGTCCAGATCTGTCTCTAATTGAAAATGTATGGCGTATCATGAAGAGGAGAATCAGACAAAAGTGACCACAGGCTGTTGAGCAGTTCAAGTCTTGTGCACTTGCAAAACTGTAACAATTAGTATCTTCAATTCCCAAATTGTTTGAGTGTGTTGCAAACATCGATTTCTATTTTGTTCATATTTAACAAACAGAATTAACGTCACTGAAATTAAAAAACACTAAAACTGGAAAACAGTGAAAGTCTTTTCTTTGTCCTTTTTTCTGTTAAATAAAGTTTCAAGTGAAATAACAAATTAAAGATTTCAGTTTTTATTGCATTTTAAGAATGTTTCCCAATTTTTATGTGGTGTATAATGTGGTGGGTAAATGCAATTTGTTGCTTGATAGCTCTTTGTGATTTGTGAGCAGAGTGTGAAGGTTCAATTAGCAGGGTAAGAGCACAGTTTTGCTCAAAATATTGCAATGCACACAACATTATG
>JAOVVG010000027.1:8423758-8433826 GCA_028566375.1 Leptodoras nelsoni
TGTCTTTGTAAAGCTGCTTTGAGGCAATGTCCTTTGTTAAAAGCGCTTTAGAAATAAAATTGAATTGAAAATTGAATAATGGCCAAATGAGAGAAAAACGCTTAATGGACAATAACAAACATATACATAGGATTTCTTTTTTTGAGAGTGAACATGTATGATGAGAGAAATTTGGTGATCTCCGATTACTGTTTTGGAACATTAAGCCATGTTAGGGTTTTTCACATTAAGCATTTTAGAATGTCCCCCTGGATAGCCCAAAAGATTTTCCCAGAATTTTATGGATTTTC
Source organism: Leptodoras nelsoni (assembly GCA_028566375.1). NCBI lineage: Eukaryota > Metazoa > Chordata > Actinopteri > Siluriformes > Doradidae > Leptodoras > Leptodoras nelsoni. The sequence goes on from JAOVVG010000027.1 coordinate 8,424,049, forward strand.
AGTAAATGTCACACAAATACCTTCATTTTCTGTTTTCTCATGTGGTTTTAAAACTTCTTTTAGTGCTGTCAAATTAATGTGTTAACATACGTGCTAATGCATTAAAGAATTGATGGCGATTAAAAGAATCAACATCACTAAAAAATTTAACACACACGCGGTGCCATCAGTGAACACCGAAATTGACCATTACATTACTCCTTTTAAGCTGCATTCCGATCGCTGTATCCCCTGCTCCCTATACACTGCATACGGTACAGAATCCCAAGGGCTCTTCATAGGGAACTCATTCACTTAAACAGCTCTATTTGGAATGCACTGCAAAGTCATCAACAGGGGACAGCATCGGGGTCACGCCTTCATTACAGCACTCAGCTGTATTTAGAATAATAAATCAAACAACAATGTTCACACTAATTTTTATATGTGATGAAATGTCTACAAACTGTGGGTGATATATTTTAACATTTTAATGTGTGTTTTGGTTGTCATTTCTCATGCACAGTGCTCTGATCTCTCGTGTTCAGTGTTCGGATCTCTTAGCTTTTTAGCTGTCATAAACATTGCTAAAGAGTGAAAGGAACAATGGAGAAATAAAAAGTTTTAACTTTTTTGGGTTGCTATATTTTTCTGTTACATCAGTTTAATGAGCGACAAAGGTGACGGATCTGCATATCATATACGCAAAGTCCTTCCCGTCCATTGCAGAGACGGGTCTCTGAGGTAAATTCATATTAGCCAATCGTGTAGCAGCAGCACAACAGAACTTCTGGTGAAGTGATACCCATGTTCCCTAGCTCCCTACACACTGTGCAGGTCCCCTTTAAATAAAAATAAAGAAAGATATCAATCATTTTTAATATTTCACATGTATCAAATAAAGTGAAGTGAATAATGAGGCAACATTCAACAGTCGTTTCTCTTCAAATAGACTGGTGATAAATGGCAACAACATTTTCAATGGCCCTATGATGGTGTTGGTGTTTCTGCATGTACAACGCAAATCAAAATGTGTGTTAAAACCAAGATTAAAGGCCAATTAAAAAATTAATTGTGCATTTAATGTAATTATAAAAAAATGATTTCATGACAGCTTTTTGTTTCATCATTTTCCATTTTTTCATTCTGGTTTTAAAACAGAAAAACAAAAAAATTACTTTTTTGCTTTTCCGATTGGGTTTTGAAACCTTAGCTCTACCACCCAAGTATGCCCACACCCCAAACTTTGCAGTATAAAGGGTGAAACATGGATTCAAATCTTGAAAAATATTCAATAGCGAGGAAGAGACTTTGTTTCATTCCTCTTGTTTCCTTCGGGTCACTTATAACAAACATATAAACTGATGTCCCAATAATTGGTGTTGATGGCCAACTTTTTAATACATATTTACAAATCTACACTTGATGAATGGCCAAAAGCTTTTTTCTTAATTATATACACACCACTACAGAATAAAGATGTATATTGCTAATCACACTGGTATAGTAAAAAACACACATTCACAAAGCTCATCCTGCTATCATGTCAACAGAATCTAATTAGAAAGCCACAGACAAAGTCTCACATTCATTAACACATTAACCCACTCACACACACACACACTTTTATTGCTTTGCCTCAGTGTGTAAACGAGAGTGGACAGCGCATAGGTTCCTGTATGTAAATACAGAGATGGGTCTCTCTGACCTAATGAGTTTACATGGCTTATTTAGTCTGTTTACATTGATCTGAAGACGAACCACTTTGCGACTGCTCTCACAACAACCCTTCTGTCATTAATCATATCACTAATTGGTGGAATAACGGTACCATTACCATATGCCATCCGAAAACATGCCACTCACTAAACAGTGTGAACTTTTTCCACCTCATTTTACACAAACTTAAGCTCAGATTTTACATTTCTCTAATCCAATATTTAACAAGCAGATTTTTCATATATCTAAAACATAAAGCATTTTGACATACACAGGGCATAAACTGATGTTTCATGTTTGGTGATTACAGCATTCTAACAAAAATTCATCACTGGAAAATACATTTCTTTTATCTCTCCCTGCTCCTTATTTTATACAATCCAGAAGGTCACTTTCAGGAACTATGTTGACTTGCTATTGAATATTTTGAAGTCTCATAATCTATAAATTACATCACAAATATTTCAAATATGTTTGTCAGAATAAGATGGTTATAGATTTATGTCCTTTACATATATAAACAGTTTGTTTACTTCCTAGTACCACGTGCCAGTGTTTTGTATAGTGCATAAAATGCCAAGGTTTGAGAGATTCTGAATTTTTAGAGCTTGCAATGTTTTTTAAAGATTTAGAGTTTGAGAAATTCTACAACTCTTTTCTTTTTAAATACCAGCACTTGATACACTCCTCTTCATAGCATTATTGTCTTTATACTTGACACCAATAAATCAACTTGACTAAATAATCAACAAACTCATACTAAATCTACTTGACTTGTGTACTAATAAACGTACAACCTTCTACACAGAGGACAGACCACACTGGGGAATTCAATCCACCAATGAGTCAAGCAAGTCAAAATCATGTAATTAAGGCATATTGAAGGTCTTGACAGAACTACCTGACTGAAAAAAAACATGTTTTCTTTAACCTTATGCCCTAATGTTTTTACCTCAGCCTGAAAGTCTGGGGCATTTATGGATCAATAACCTGGTGTACACTTTGAGGTATGGCAAGCACTAAACAAGATGTGAGGTGGTATGAGGATTTTGTAGCAAATACTAGTTTCATTGTTTATGATTTTACTGTTATAAGCCATGACTGTTTTTAATACCTGAACTAACCTTTAAATGGATAAGCCCAAATGAGAAATTATAGTGTAATTATTTTATGTCCTAATCTATTACCATTTAGTAAATAGGTGTTACATCTGCTTCCCTTCCTCAATCTTCTCAGCCACAGAACTCCTATTCCCAGAGCATTGCAGCCATCCGATATGGCTGCCGATGGTCGCATGACTCCACTTATTCATTCTAACTCACCACATTATTAGCAAACACACCTCATCAACTGACTCATTGTGGTTCACTTATTGTGAATAACTCTCAGTGCCCTTGCAGAAAAAAATAAGAAATCACACAACCAACTTGGGGCTATAGGGTGGATGTGGCTGTAAAAGCCAAAAATTCTCACACCCAGTGAAGTATTACTTGGTGCATTACCAAGGTATAATTTAAACAGTGACTTGATTTTTGATTTGCTCATACAAGCTTTCTTTGAGCGAGGTGATGTTGTCATGTTGTTTCCAATGTTGTTTCACATGTCTTTTTGTTTCAGAATCATACTCAATATGATTCATACCCTGTGATCACTCTGTTCAGGAAATTGGGCTCTGTTGATACAACATTTGCTCCAATATCTTTTGCACTGTTCTAGTGATAAGGCACTTCAGTAGGGTTTGACAAAAACAAATGTATGGGCACTGCAAAGGCTAGAATTCAAGTGAAACAAGTCCTACCATCTGAGATCCCACTCTAACTGACCTTGAAACACCATCCACCCCATGCCCTCCAGTTCCTCAGTGTACTCACTGGGAAGGCACTTCAATGGGTGACAGTTCTCACACCACATTGTAAGGAAAATTAATTGAGCAGTTTTGTGAGGATTTGATCAGTCTCCAGAGGGAACTGTACCCATCACAGACTACTTGATAACAGGGGCTCACTCCCCCCCAGCATCTGGTCACCCAGGCACTCTCCAAACTTTTCACCATTTAACAGGTAAATGCTGGTGGCCCTCAATGAACAAAGACATCAAAAAGTTTAACACATACTGTACTGAATGCGCTAGAGCCAAATTAACCAGTACCCAGCCAGCGGGGAAGCTTCTGCCATTAACTGTTCCACAATGCCTCAGATCGCCATGAAATAGCCTAAATGTGCTGAAATGGCGTTAAACTCAAACAAACAAACAAACAAACAATGCCTCAGTCACACGTGGCTGTGGACTTCATGACTGACTTACCACTGTCCCAAAGTAACACTACAACATTTACCATCAATGACAGATTCTCAAAGTCTCTTAGACTCATTCTATCACCTTGTCTCCAATCTGCAATTGAAACTGCTGAGCCTTTGTTTAACCATGTATTCCACTTTCTTGCCTTGCCAAGTATATTGTGAGTGATCACCAACGTCAGTTCACTTCCCTAGTTTTCCTAGTTTTACCTAACCCATGGGCCAAGTGAAGCAGGCCAACCAGGAAGACAGTCAACATTTAAAGATTTTCTAACAGAACAATAATGACGACTGGTCCAAGTGTCTTCCAAGAGTTGAATACACACAGAATAATTCCCATTGACAACAAGGACACCTCCAAAATCTCCCTATTATCAATTAATAAATAGTAATCGTGTGAGCCTATTATCACATGATGCTGCTTCCTCTTTTTCCCCTGAACCTCTGCCTCTTTTTTTACTCTGGTCTGAACTGCATGTGTTTTAATAAACTATCAACTGCCTTTGCATCCACCCCTGCCTCTGCATGTAACTGCAGGAAAATTAATAAGAAAGAAACATGTAACTCTAGCCCTGTCATTGGGTCTCCACAATTTTTAAGAAAACCATTCATATGGTGTGTAAGGATTTGGAAGGATGCAGTGTGGATGCCTAGGCTGCATTCTTCCATCTAATAGAAAGAGACAAGTGCTTAGAATGCTCCACAAAAGCCAAACATTATAAATAATTCTAAAAGCTAAGGAGGTTTCTTTATATGAGAGCCTACCTCCTTTTCTTGACATCAGAGGCTCTGTGCATGCCACCAACAAGAAGGTCGTTTCAGCTATCAGGTCCAATGAACTCTGTAGACCCACCTGCAGACTTTTTTATGGTTAGGTCCCTTGAACTCTTTTCTTTTCACAGTTCAAAATGTAAGTCATGTAATAACATACATATTTAGTTTGGTGTTCTTAAACATGCATATCACACATGCATACACACAATGCAGAACTGCACAAACCAATTTACTCTAAATGTAACTCAGCCACAGTTATACTGCAACAAACAGGACACTACACTCAGATGCATGCACACTGAAGACACAGGGAGGTGGAGTGTGCTCAAAGATGTGTCTTGTAAATCTTTTCTCAAAAAAGCTTTGGGATGTGGATGAAAACTTACACACTGAGCTCTGAAAGAGAGCAAAAACACTCCACTTATCAATCTCTCTCCCCTTCAGCTCTTGTCCTTTTTACTCCAGACTCTCTTGCCATGTTTCCTTTCCTCACTTCTCACCATATCACCTTATGTTTTCACATTTTCATTCTCCACTACTGTCTTCCACACTATCTCTGTGTTTGAAACTGATTCTTAAGTAATTCCTGCTAATCTCATTCCTTAAAAACAAGGAAGTGTACTCTACTCTCCAGCTACCCAGGCTGCAGTGATTAATGTCCTGCCTCTTCACAAACAAATAATTTGTAGACAAACTGCAGGATGATGGAGAAAACTCTTCCATCTTTTCTGATAAATGGAACCTTCATCTTTTGCCACGACTGCTGTGGGACCACTTCCAACCCCACACTACACACTTCGACCTAAAGAGGCTACATGTGTGAATGTCTGTGTGAACAATTGATTATTCTATAAACACTTACCTTGTCTTCATTCAGGAAGAATAGCAAACCAAGAAGAATTTACAATGCTCATGCATATTCATCACCCCATGCTCTGTAAGTGTAGAACTTATTATTTTCCTTTCTCACATGCATCTCCATCTCTCTCTTTCTCTCTCTCTCTCTCTCTCTCTCTCGCCCCTTCAAACAATTAACTAGTATGTAAAACCATTCTGCTCCAACCTCTCTACACCCCCTGTAAGAAGCTGGGCATTGTAAAGGAGAAGGGAGACTGCCATTCACTCCAGACTTCCTTCAATGCTCCCTGTGGACTATTGTTAAAACACAGCACCTCTCCCCTGCCCACATTTTTCCTCCTCCCGCTCTCACCCTCCGTGGTGAGGCTCTTAAAACGCTTTGCATGAGAACATGTGATTACTCTTCAGATGCTCTACTGATAAAAGAGGAGTCTTTGGGTTCATCTGAAAATTTGCTCAGAGTTAACACTCTGCCCTCCCTACTCTCATTCTCTTGTTTTGTGTTTATAAGGGGATATTTGTCTTACAGAGGGGGTGAATAAAGACTTAAAGAATAAAGATGTTCTTGTTAGGTGGTTTGGGGCAGAATCAGTAGGAAACAACTTAGACATTAAGAAATGGCTAAACACATGAATGTGCAGAAAAGAGAAGCAGAGATAAGAAATTTGGGATTTGTAACAAAATGTTTTCCTGACTCCTAGTGTTTTGATGAGTTGCTGACCTTTGAACATATCGAATCAATAGCACGCCTCATTCTCCTGGTCTGTGGTCAAAGGTTAAGCTATTAGACTTTAACTTAAACTTAGGTCCCATTCACATATGTAATTAACATGCATCCTGGGTGACTGGATCACAAGCGGACAGCCATGGCATTATGAATGTCTCTAGTGATCACGACCATTTGTGATGGGGTTCATACATCACTTCTCCTGGAGAAAGACTGTCATGCATATTTATTACATAAGTCTTCCACTGCATTTGTTTTTAGGCAGCACAGAGGTGCACCTAATTGTCTTTAATGGCCTGTCATGTGTGGCCCTAACTCTGGACAATGTGTGTATGATACACTAATCAGGATGTTTAAGAACAGACTGATTTAAAACCTCTACAATAACCCCCATACCATGCACACGCACATACTGCTCTGTATCACACCAAATGAAGCAGCACATTTTCTGATGTGCATCACACTAGGGCTTAACACATTTTACATCCTGTCAGGAGTCACAGCAATATGTCAGGGATCTGCTGGTAATCAGCTGCTTGGGAAAAGCAAACATGAGCATTAACCATAATTCATTCACATAGCCTTTTTTGACGGGACCCCTGAGCCAAGGAAAATTGTTCAATTGTTCGATGTTCTGCTCAAACTCATTTGTTCTCTGTTTCTCCCTCTCTGTCTTGATGAAGGAGGAAATAGCTAGGCTAACCTACAGGTTCCTGCAGCCAAAGAAAAAATCTGAAACTTTAGAACAGACATTCACATTTGTCTGTTGGAATAGTAGAATGGAAGCACAGACAAATACCTTTAAATTCATTGAAATTATTTTGACACAAATCTACACTAAACATTTTTCATTTTCTGAGTCTCACACTACCTATGTCTTATTTTTACCCTTAGAACCAGATGCAATTTATAGGCATTTTTGCACCTAGTTTCTCAGTTTCATAAATCAGGAACCATTTATCTCTCAGAAATAAGATGCACATCAGTAGGAAAAGAAGAAGTTAGCATTTCCCAATTCATGACTTACCATTTACTTACTCACTATTATGAATAATCTCACCAATTTATTCATACTGGATGGAGAGTATATTTGCATTTCCCAGCATCTGTGTTTTTTCAGTGTTTGAGAGTAAGTATATGCTGTGGTTACTGCAATGATAATAGCCTTGTAAGAAAAGAAATAAAAAATGCTCAAAAATAGGTAAGGATTTTTAGGGTTAAGAGACCACAACAGGTGAACAAGAGTTTACTGTGGAAGGAATAGGAGAACACGAATGTGAAAGAACGCATAAATGAGAATAAAGATGGATGGATGCAAAGAGAAAAGGGAAAGCAGAAAAAGATTAAAGAAGAAAGAAAGGGAAATGGAGAGAGAGGGAGGAAAAGGGTTGTCCTGAGGGAGAGGCAGATCAGAAGTTTGCCCTGAAGGGGCATACACAGCCTGGGGATTAGTCAAAGAGAGGGAGGAGACAGTGAGACAGAGGGAGTGAGAAAGGGACCCTTCCTGCATGGAGACACACCCCTTTGTTACCTCCTCTGGGACACAAATATGGACAGACATATTTGACATAACACAACAGCCCAACTTTGTGTCAACACAATACACACTCAAATACATGGGCAAGGCTGACAACCTCCCATCCTCTCTCTTTTTTTCAGAGCCTCCTGCTTCTTACCTTTTTCATTTTTTCCTACATGCTTTTTAAAAATATGGTAAAAGGTTCATTTGAGATATTTTAGTCAAATTCTACAGTAGTATAACAATATTCAGTATTAGAATATTTAAGGCTTTTAGCCTTTTCAGCCAAGTCATAAGTATTGAAGTCAACAAATCAGTCCCATATGCCTTAGCACAAAAAATAATCAACACTAACTAGCTGCTGAACATCAAACTTAAAATAAATGAAAGAAAACACTCCTCAGTGCACATCTGTAATCTAAGATCAATCCTAGAGAAAATGCGGGGAAAAAAACTCCACTCTGCTTATCATCCTATTGGTCTGCACAGGGTAAGTGGGCTCTTTAACCACATATTACCATGACAATGGCCTGCTGTAAACCACCACAACAGCATGGATACACAGACATAGACACACACACACTTTATAATTACAGGTAGTGTTGCATGCTGCTTTAGGGATGAGGGCAAGGTGCATCTTTCTGAAACACTGGGCTAGAAGACTTTAAGTTGCCACTAGCTAGAGCAACATATGTGTTATTAGCTTTAGTGAATAAGGGATGGAAGAAGATAGGCAGATGATATTGTTGAGTTAATCATGTGCAAACTTGGTATTCCATTTTAGCTGGTGATAGACAATGCTTTGAAAGTGGAGGCAGTGAGAGAGAACCCGGCCTGAAACAGATTTCAAACACTAATAAAACATTAATGAATAATTCTAAGATTAATAAAAAAAATAAATTTAAGATCCCTAAAGTAAATGTCTATGTGGTAGGTGTCCATTAAGATTTTTTATTACAGTGCAGGAGCATAGCTTTGGCCAGCTTCAAAAGACATGTTTGACACAGAAAAAAACGTAGTATTTCCAGAGTCAAAAATGTTTTCTTCAAAAAGAGTTGTTTTTGTTCTGTGAAAATAAATTGTGGCAGTGTAAATTTGCAGTTCCTCTGCACAGATTTAAAAAGTCAATTTCTTGTAGCTCTGAACTAAATAAAATACTGAGTGTTGATTTCAAGACACACTAAACTGTGAGTTATAATCACAGAAAAGAGGAAAATATAAAAATCTATCACACGAGTAACTTTTATTCTTTTTCTAGAAGAACTGAATGTTATCTAGAATAAAATTTTCTTCTAAATTATACTCTAGAAAATGTCTTGTGCAGATATTATTTAAGATGACACAAATACTAACATGAGAAACAGGTTACACTGGTAGTAAACAGAATATATAATAGACATCATATACCACAGGCTCCATTTAAAATTGGAAATAAACAGATTTTAGAATCTTGAAATATAAAGCAAAAAAGTATATGATCATCTTGAATACATAATATTTGAGATGCTGCACTATTTCTATGTCCCAATTTTAATTGTAAGCTAATTTATGATATTAACAATGCTAACTGCTTTGTACAAAATTCTGTCAGATTTGCCTCATGTCCAATCTCTTCCATTGAAGAATGTTTTCAGATGGATCTGATAGGGTATTGCATAAACTTGTGGAGTCCATGCCAGCTTAAATGCACACTGTTATTAAAGCAAACAGATGTCATTCTAAAATAATATAATTTGTAATGAAACCTGTTGTATTAAAAAGAATGCCAAATAGAAGCTTTTTCACAATGGGTCACAGACTTTTGGACCACACTTTACACAAATATATGTTGAAACCTGGTATTAAGATGTAAATTCTCACAATCACCCAATGACTTCAATTTGTGTGTGTGGGTGTGTGTGTGTG
>JAOVVG010000027.1:8433926-8447834 GCA_028566375.1 Leptodoras nelsoni
TGTGTGTGTGTGTCATTGTATTTGTTCAGTTTTTCAATTTATATGGCCCATCTAAAATTCCAATGTCTTAAAAAATAAATAAATATGCATAGTTAAAATTGCAGCACATAAAGATATTTCCAAATCATAATGCAATTAAGTATTTAATCAGTAGAGGATTAGGAGGGCAGTGCAATAAGGGAAGGTGAAATAAGGCCTTTTTACATCCAACATTTCCAATCTACTATCTATAAAAATTATCTTAAAAAAAACACCGCCTTAAACTCCAAACTGTATGTTATAGTTTTGGGTAAACCGAAAAATGCTCTAAATATTACGTCTTTACCCGTTGAATAGCTGTGTTGAACTATATCATTTCTTCAAAACAAATTACATTTTGCGTCCGTTACGTCTGTTACAGGTAATTACTTAAATTCGTATAAATACGCAGGTATTCAAAGACAACTGTTACTCTGCCAAACAGCTTTAAAAAATAAGAGCATCGCCAATGGGCGATAGAAAAAAATTCTAACCAACCAACTTTTTTCCCCGGTAAATTTCCCGTGGTAGAATATTTACAGTAGCCATCTAAAAAAAATATTTACGTTCATTTTCATGTTTTGTAGCTTATATGGTTTACGAATAAATCACTTTTACTTATTTCTTCTTAAGTGTTGCGTGGTTTTTACCAGTTAGGCTCAAACCTGAGACGCGAGGAGCGCGGCGCGCGCTCACACTAACCCCGCGCCAGAGCTGCTGGAACTTAACGAAAACTCCCAAACCACGATGTACTGGGCACATAGTGCACTCAGTAGTGTGCATAACACTTAGTATAATGGGCATACGGAGATGTGTTATTTGGGATTGACATTTTCAAAGAGGTACATTTTAATAAAATAATGAGAATGAAAAAAACAACAGGTATATGCAAGGTCATTAGTGTAAATATTCACACTATCCTGACTTCCTCTGGTAAATTTAGCCCAATTCATTTTACATAATATAAGTCAAACTTGCAACTATTTATGTTAAACATTTTATTGGCTATTTTTAAGTACTAAGAATATTAAGTGGAACTGAATTTAAAAATGTCATTTAAATTAAATTCTGATGTGTTCGTGTTGTGTGCGTGTGTGTGTAGGCCCGAGTCAAGAAGTGAATATTGAAAACGTGAAGCTCGTTCTGTAATCTGAAAATGTAGTTAGGCTCCCAAAATCTATTCGGGAAAAAATTCAACAGCATCTCTAATGAATGCACCAGTACAGGTCAAAGAGAGACCCGACATTTCAAACTGGTTGTTCAGATTAATTTAGCGTTACACGTTTAAAAAAAAAGCGTACGCCTATTTTGCGGGCGTCTTTCTGTAGTGTGCTGTAAAGAAACCCATAAAAGATGTGAGCTAGATCATTTACTTTGAGAAATGAACTGACAAAGTTTGCCACCATTGTGTGTAAGGTCACAAAACTATTCAATCTCACAAGCACAGCCCAAAAATAAACTCAACTTCTAGAACACATCTTCTCGCATTTTCTGTATTGATTGTAGCTGTATTTAAACTGTATCTGTATTAATTGTTCGCGTAACTATGCGCGATTGGCGAGAGAGGAGAGACAGAGAGAGACAGAGAGAGAGAGAGAGAGAGAGAGAGAGAGAGAGAGAGCGAACTCAAACTTACGTTTCCGAACACGGTATACCCCTGTGGAAAATGTCCAACTTTCCCCAACTTTCCTTTACTTCCTTGCCGCAAATATGTTACTCTCTGAAGCTTTCCACTTGAACTCAGTAGTAGTTCAAGTACCGCTCTAACGTCCGCAACTTTCTCTACATGCCCGCCCGAACATTAGGCTATATGCCAAATATCTCTCACAGCGAGAGAGAGAGAGAGAGAGAGAGAGAGAGAGAGAGAGAGAGAGATTGAGCGAGAACTTCCTAAAGCTTTATGGCAACAAAGAGCGCGGTTTCGGGCGCTGTGGATACTTTACGTGGAGTGTGCAACTCCAGCTGCCCTTTTCTTCGCCTGACTCCTCCCTCGGCGCGCGCGCACACACACGCGCGGTCCTTTTCTACCCCGCTCTTTTCTCCTTTCTTCCTCTCTCCCTCCTTACCCATCTCCCAGTTCAACCATTGCTCCTGCCACTAAATCCGGAAGTTTATGCACACTATACATGAAAAATGGTTTTATGATACTGCTTTTATTTATTTTACACCACATTTCTCTAAAACTTCACTAAAGAGAGATGCAGGCTATCATAAACCAGCATCGCTCGATGGTGCATGGAAAATTGCAATAAAATCACGACCTATGCATAACAGTGAAATGATACACTCTATTATACTCTATTATAGCCTGCAAAAATCACATTTGTATGTGCAAACTTAAGAAATGTTTCTCTGTGTTCAAATTATATACAGTTATACACGAGACACTTCACATCATATTTTCTCCAATGCCTTTAAATGTGACAAAATAATATAAAAATTATTTCTGCTATCACATTAATAAGAAATATAATTTACACATTATCCAACTTTACCTAAAAATGCATATATGTTAAGTAATGTGTGCACATGTGAGAATCAGGAAATTCATCTCACAAAAAAAAGGAAAATGGCATGACTGTGTATTTCTTTTTAAAGAAAAAGGTGAATGGCTGAGGATGAGAAATGACTTTATATCACATAGCTAAAATATATTCAAATATAATACTATACTGATTAAGCTATTGCCAATGTACATTTACATGGATTTGCTTGGACAAGCTAAGGACAAACTAAAAATCATTCAGTACATAAACTCCAGTGGTGCTTGGACATAATCAATATACATCAATAAATGGAGAAATGAGGCTGATACCTGGGCCCACCATCAAACAAGATGATGTCAGATAAAGCATAAAATCACTCTCTAATCATGTAATTTGTATTTAACTGTCACAAGAACTCAATTCAGTAAGACAGTTGTCAGGACCTTTACTCATTTATCCACACAACAGTGCCACTTACATCTTAGGTCAATGCTGGAGGCACAAGCAAAGGTATGATATTGATAGAATGTAGCATTCTTATGACTGGCAGGACTCTTGTTTCCTCTTAAAATCTGATAAACCTGAGTGTGGCACAGAAACACAATTATACTTGTCTTAAGTATATCAGGGAAAAAAATCAGAAAAGAGCTTTGTTGCTTTGTTGTTGTGGACACACATTTTCAGTCTAGGTAAGTATGGAATATCTAAATCCGCAGGCTCTTTAATAATTTAACTTTCTATTCCAGTGTATTATAGAGTATAGCGCTATTATGTGATAACTAAATATGTGCAAACTGCCAGGCATATTAAATTATTACATAATAGCTCTGTGCAAACAGCTGATTCATTGACTTGCACTGAATAAACCGACAGGAACGATGTGTTTTTTGTACATCTATTATATTAACTCCTCTGTGACAGGTTTTACTTACAGGCATTACCCTGGTCGGTTTCTTATTGTTCTGCGAGTCTCGCTGTAGGCCTATTTAGGCACGTGCCAAATGCACGTGTTGCCTTTCCCCTAGCTGACCCCTGATGTCTGTTGGCCTCGTGTTTTCAGTAAAGAGCTGCAGTCCATAAACTGAAGGACGAAGATGCCGGTAGTCGTGCATTTGTTACGTTTGCACGACGTCTTTAAATTAAGGATCTATTATACATCAAAAATTAAACGGAAGACCACAAGCTCGTTAATACCCGTTAATATGAAGAAGGCTAACAGAAAGGTAAGCAATTTCTTGTTCTGCCTAACTAGCTTTATAAATACAAATCTGAACTGTTAAAGTATCTTATGTGGTACCAGTGCACTATTTGCGCACTTTAGAGACGGCTAGACTACTCCGCGACGCACAGAGCTGGTCGGCTAGTGTCTCACCCGTTTATATTAACTTTATATTTAGGCCTATGCTATTACACTTAATCGGTGAATGGCGCAGCAGAATTAAGTGGGTCTCATTCTGAAGGTCGTTTTTCCCCCGAAACGTTCGTGAAGCCAAGTATACTACTTAATTATCTCGTTCGTAAAAAAGTTATTTAATTAACGAGAGTTTCCTTCGTAACTAACGTAACTAAACTCGTTCGTAAATTATCGAGTTACCTGACCCCTTCATCACTCATTACGAACTTGTTTGTAGCGGGAGTGCAGTTCTAACACGAAACGGCAGAGGCCGCTAATTTCTATGCAAGATCCTCACTGATACGTTTGCCACAACGGAAGTTATTAAGTTATTATTCATTATTTATTTATTATTAATAAAAAAATAATAATAATTATTATTATTATTAACTTTACTTACTATTACACTTCATGTAAAAAGTTTAAATGGCTGGAATAAAACAATATATGGGAAGAGCGACAGTGATCATTATGTCACAGCATTGGATACAGGGTTTAGCTTTTTAGTATGATTATTTATGTCACTCCTTAGTGCACAATAAATGCAAACTATATGTACAATGCCATCATAGTTTCTCTATAATTCCAAATACAATGTAGTGTTTGAAAAATGTATGTGAAAAAACTCGACAATGATGTAAATCATCTTGAGATATGAGTCATTAGGTCTGAATGATCTGTACACTTGTAATAGATCTCTGAGACGTATGATTGGAGTTTATGGTTGAGGAAGAAATTGGGGTGGCAGGGCTTAATTCAATGGTGGCAGGTGTCACCCAGAGCCACCGTATTTGACACATTAGTAGAGAATAACATGTCGCCCTGAATCAAAAATAATGACCCAAATTGATTGAGTACTGGAGAAAATTTTCCTTTTCAGAAAGATTTCCCCTTATAGTGCCAAGCAACTTGTGAATTGAGTGATACAGTAATGCTGTACAATGCTTAAACTTCATCCTAATATAAACACCCATAAAATTCCTCCTACTGTCGGTATCTGAATTCCCCACAATATGTGTGCAGGTGTGACCTTTTTACAGACATTTTGACCAAATTGCTGGGTATTCCTTTATTTTGGTTACCTGCAGTGGTTGACTTCTGAATGATAGTTAATATCCTCTCCATTTACACTATATTGCCAAAAGTAATCGCTCGCCTTCCTTCACGCTCATATAAAATTGAATGACATCTCATTCTTAATCCATAGGGTTTCATATGATGTCAGTCCACCCTTTGCAACTATAACAGCTTCAACTCTTCTGGGAAGGCTTTCCACAAGGTTTAGGAGTGTGTGTATGGGAATTTTTGACCATTCTTCCCGAAGCGCATTTGTGAGGTCAGACACTGATGTTGGGCGAGAAGGCCTGGCTTGCAGTCTCTGCTCTAATTCATCCCAAAGGTGTTCTATCAGGTTGAGGTCAGGATTCTTTGCAGGCCAGTCAAGCTCTTCCACATCAAACTCCCTCATCCGTGTCTTTATGGACCTTGCTTTGTGCACTCATGTACATTCATGTTGGAACAGGAAGCGGCCATCCACAAACTGTTCCCACGAAGTTGGGAGCATGAAATTGTCCAAAATCTCTTGGTATGGTGAAGCATTAAGAGTTCCTTTCACTGGAACTAAGGGGCTGAGCCCAATTCCTGAAAAACAACCCCACACCATTAACCCCCTACACCAAACTTTACACTTGGCACAATGCAGTCAGACACAATGCAGTTCTCCTGGCAACTGCCAAACCCAGACTCATCAAGCAGATTGCCAGATGGATAAGCGTGCTTCATAACTCCAGAGAACACGTCAAATCAAATCAATTTTTATTGTCACATCACAACAGAACGACAGTACAAGTGAGTGAAAAGCTTGGGTGCAAGTTAGCACTTATATACGGAAACAACACATACACATAAAGAAGAAAAGAAAAGAAAGTGCAGGGTGCAATGAGTCATATGGGGTGGCGGTGGGGGATGGGTTGGGCAGAACACTGTACAACTGTCTGTTTAGTAGCCTAATCGCCTGGGGAAGGAAGCTGTCGTCTCCACTGCTCTAGAGTCCAGTGCCAGTGTGCTTTACACTACTGTATCCGACGCTTTGCATTGGTGATGTAAGGCTTGGATGCAGCTGCTCAGCCAGGGAAACCAATTCCAAAGCTCTCTATGCACTGTTCTTGAGCTAATCTAAAGGCCACATGAAGTTTGGAGGTCTGTAGCAATTAACTCTGTCCACTATATGCCCCAGCATCCGCTGACCCAGCTCTGTCATTTTACGTGGCCTACCACTTCATGGCTGAGTTGCTTTCATTCCTAATCGCTTCCACTTTGTTATAATAGCACTGACAGGTCACTGTGGAATATTTACTAGCGAGGAAATTTCATTTATAGACATTTATGGAAGCTTCCAGAGCTGTTTCCACTGTATGAATGGCAAGTTATCATGATTTTGCAAGTTTCAAATGACAAATTTAACAACAAAATAAAGTTATTTAAACATTGTCCACCAGGGTGTAAGGGGAACCCAGAACAGCACAGGCACATGCTTCATTGAACTTACAATACTTACAGTATCTTGCTAGTCTAAAATAATGTCTGTAAAAAAAGAAAAATATACACGTAGTTTAATTACCTGGAAAATTCCCATTATTTTACAGTCAGTCTGTATTATTTGAAATGGTATATATTTACAGATACCTTAAAAACTAAATAATAGGCATGTAGAAAAGTCTATTAAACAGAATATGTATTTTTATTTTCAAGAAAATAATTATTTTTGTTATTTTACAGGTCAATTCTGTCAAAAAACTAACATTAAACTATTGAAATATTTGTTATTATAAAGGTTTAATTCCATCTCATTTGTTAATTAAAAGAAATTCAGAATCTTGGTTGGAAGTTCATTCATTAAAAGTTCATTCATTAAAAGTACAAAAATATTAAGCACTAAAATTAATTTACAACCCCAATTCCAAAGCAATTGGGACATTGTGTAAAATGTAAATAAAACAGAATGGAATGATTTGCAAATCTCATAAGCCCATATTTTATTCACAATAGACCACAGAACACATATCAGTGAGTGAGACATTTCACCATTTCATGAAAAATATTTGTTCATTTTGTGTTACATTGCAGCAACACCTCTCAAAAGAGTTGGAACAGGGCCATGTTTACCATTGTGTAGCACACCTGCTTCTTTGAACAACAGTCTGTAAACTTCTAGGAATTGACGAGACCAGTTGCTGTGGTTTGGGAGAAGAACGTTGTCCCATTCTTGTCTGATGTAGGATTCTAGCTGTTCAACAGTCTTGGGTCTTCTTTGCTGGATTTTTCATATCATGATGCACCAGATGTTCTACTGGTAAAAGGTCTGGACTGCAGACAGGCCAGTTCAGCACCCAGACTCTTCTGCCATGCTGTTGTGATGGATGCATTATGTAGTTTAGTGTTGTCTTGATGAAATATGCCTTCCCTGAAAGAGAGGTGTTCTCTATTTACTCTTCAGCATTGATAATGCCTTTCCAGATGTTCAAGATGTCCTCGCCATAGGCACTAATGCAACTCCATACCATTAGAGATGCAGGATTCTGAACTGTGCTGACAACAAGCTGGATGGTCCCTTTCCTCTTTAGTCCACAGGACACTGTGTTCAGCTTTTCCACAAAGAATTTAAAATTTTGATTCATTTGACCACAGAACAGTTTTCCATTTTGCCTCAGTCCATTTTAAATGACCTTTGGCCCAGAGAAAATGACAGCGTTACTGGAGCGTGTTGACATATGGCTTCTTCTTTGCAAGATATAGCTTTAACTTATGTTTATGGATTGCACAATGAATTGTGTTCAAAGACAGTGATTTCTGGAAGTTGTCCTGAGCCCATGCAGTGATTTCCTGTACAGAATCATGCCTGTTTTTGATGCAGAGCCGCCTTAGGACCCAAAGATCACTAGCATCCAATATTGACCCTTGGCTTTGCACAGAGATTTCTACAGATACTCTGAATCTTTTGATGATATTATGTACTATAGATGTGTTTAAAGTCTTCACACATTTATGTTGAGGAACATTTGTCTGAAATTGTTCCACACTTTTCATACACAGTTTTGTGCAGATTGATGAACCTCTGCACATCTTTCCTTCTGAGAGACTCTACCTCTCTAAAAACGCTCTTTTTATACCCAGTCTGTTACGGGGAACTGGCAAGAGGATGTTACTGTGCTGTTGCCATTTAACCTACTTAGCTGCAAAATGCTCCTACAGCTGTTTTTTTTTTATTAGTACCACTTAGTAGGCTTCCAGTCTTTTGTTGCCCTGTCCCAATTCTTTTGAGATATGTTGCTGTCATCTAGTTCAAAATGAGCTAATATTTTTCATGAAAGGTAAAATGTTTCACTTTCAACATCTGATATGTTTTCTGTGTTCTATTGTGAATAAAATGGTTTATGAGATTTGCAAATCATTTTGTTCTGTTTTTATTTACAGAACATCCCAATTGCTTTTGAATTGGGGTTGTAGAACAGACAATTTTCTTAATATTATAAACACTTATTATATACAGCAGTAAAGTAACAGTATGTATAAATATAATTAATTTGAGCACTGAATATCTGAACACATGGCATCACTAGTACATATGTAATGATTAGCAAATGCGGTACCCTATTTAATACATAAAATCCATAAAAACTAGTGCTGTCAAATTAATGCATTAACAAATGTGCTAACGCATTAAATACTATTAATAAATAGGATTAAAAATTAGTTAAATTACACAAACCTGCAGCTCTATCAGTGAACACAAACATTCAGAAATTGACCATTATGTTACTCATTTTAGGCTGCAATTCGATTGCAAGCTGTATCCCTGCTCCCTAAACATTGCACAGGATACAGAATCCCAAGGGAATCCCAAGGGCTCTCACAGGGAACTTGACCGCTAAAACGGTCTATTTGGGACAATCTGCAACATC
Organism: Leptodoras nelsoni; assembly: GCA_028566375.1. Classification (NCBI taxonomy): domain Eukaryota; kingdom Metazoa; phylum Chordata; class Actinopteri; order Siluriformes; family Doradidae; genus Leptodoras; species Leptodoras nelsoni. The sequence continues at coordinate 8,442,785 of JAOVVG010000027.1, forward strand.
ATCAACAGCGCATCTTTATTACAGCACTCAGCTGTATTTAGCATGATAAATCAAACAACACCATTTGGACTAATTTTGTATGCTGCAGGCACTTTTGAAATAAATGTGATGAAATGTCTATGAACTCTGGGTGATGTATTTTAACTGTTTCATTTATGTTTTGGTTTTAGGATCTCCTAGCTCCTTAGCTATGATAAACATTGCTAAAGTTGAAAGGAGCAATGGAGATCTGGAAAGCTCTGTAAAGACCACATGTCTAAATCACCACACGTGCCTCAAACTGTCTAGTATTTAGTCATCTTTAATAGATTTGCTTGATATGATATACTATTTTAAAAAGCCACAAATTTATGGACCAAATTCAGGATTCAAGAACCTGCTCCTAGTACTATTTTAGCTAATTTTTATAGATCTCATTTCATATCTCTGGTAGCTCTGGTTAATAAAGCAAATGTCAGGAATCAAACATGACTTTGATAAAAAAAAAAAAAACAGTTTTAAGAAGCAAGTCAAAATTGAAACATATGTCTAAGCAATGAAAAGAACAGAGAAAAACTGTGCTTAACTGTGCTAAATGTTACTGTGCTAAATGGTTTGATCTTGGGTTGATCTATATTTAAAAACTGTAAAATGCTGCATAGTTTGCTGCAAAACTAAATAACTTTTGGCAGATATTCAATGTGAAGCTTATCCTGCAAGAGGACAGTTCATTTGCAAGTAACTAGGATATAGTCTGTATTTTTCCTGTGTTGGTAGGAGCCCAGTGAACATGAGAAAAAAATAAAATCTCAATATAAGAATCTTAATCAAATTTATTCATTTTTAATATCAACTGTGTGCATGAAGGAGTGAGAGTGTTGAGGACCTTGTATTGTTTTTTGCCCTCCTGTCTTCGAACTGCAATCTGGATTGCAGCAGCTCTGTAATGAAACATCACTGTAAGGTATTTGCACTACTCTGAAGGTTCTCAGTTTTCAATTTCAAAGTCACTGCTTATCCAAATTAAACTAACATAAATAGGAGGGATGTAGAAGCCTTTCAAGTTAAAAAGTTACTATATCAACATAAACATTATAAACTAAAAGTATCTAAAAAAAATAACAATGAAACCCCAATTCCAATGAAGTTGGGACGTTTTGTAAAACATAAATAAAAACAGAATACAATGATTTGCAAATCCTTTTTAACCCATACTCAATTGAATACACTACAAAGGCAAGATACAAACAGAACATGCAAATATTCACTCATTTTGAATTTGATGCCTGCAACACGTTCCAAAACAGTTGGGACACGGGCATGTTTATCACTCTGTTACAACACTCAATGAGCATGGGGACACTAATTGTTGAAGCTTTGTAAGTGGAATTCTTTCCCATTCTTCCTTGATGTACAACTTCAGTTGCTCAACAGTCCGGGCTCTCCGTTGTCATATTTTGGCCTGGAGGACACCACATCCATGATTTCCAAAAACAGTTTGAAATGTGGACTGGTCAGACCACATGATACTTTTCCACTTTGCGTCAGTCCATCTCAGAGTTTTAATTTGCGTTTGTAGATGGAGTGACGAACCGTGTTCACTGACAATGGTTTCCTGAAGTGTTCCTGAGCCCATGTGGTAATATCCGTTACAGAATGATGTTGGTTTTTAATGCAGTGCTGCATGAGGGATCGAAGGTCACGGGTATTCAATGTTGGTTTTCGGCCTTGCCACTTACTTGCAGAGATTTCTCGAAATTCTCTGAATCTTTTAATGATCTTATGGCTTGTAGATGATGAAAATCCTACATTCCTTGCAATTGCATGTTTGGTGAACCTCATCCCATCCTTGCTTGTGAACGACTGAGCCTTTCGGGGATACTCCCTTTATATCTAATCATGACACTCCAAATAACCTGTTCAAATTCAAAATGAGTGAATATTTGCAACAAAAAAAAAACCAATAAAGTTTATCTGTTTGAATGTCTTTGTAGTGTATTGAATTAAATATGGGTTGAAAAGGTATTGCGAATCATATGTTTTACAACTTCATTGGAATTGGGGTTGTAATAAAAAAACTTGCACAGCAGCTGGAATCTGCTTGATAATTTAGCACTGAACCATTTTCACCATTTGATAGAATTCAGACTTATAGCCCAGTCTGTATAACCAAACCCTCATCAGCAGAAATAAAAAGGTTAGACTAACCTCTGCAGAGGAAAAATGTGTGGATGGAGAACTGCTTCAAAGTTCACTTTAGATGATAAGTGCAGTCTCTTTTCTAGCTCATCTGTTAGGTCCTCCTAACCTGCTCCTGCCTTTAGACTGTCATTCTGACCTCCATCCTCTTGCTGATGTTGGCTCTGTGGATAAAATCTAATCTGAGTTCAATAAAGTAGCCATAAACTAATACAATTACTCCTTCAGCACACATGGATTTTAATATTGCTCAAGTACCAAATTCCTAAATTCCTGAGTGAAAACAAAAAGTGGATCGAAGAGCAAAAAGGAAAAAGAACAATTAAACCACCACAGCCACACACAGACTATTAAAATGAAATAATAAATTTTTGTAGAATTGTTTGATTTCAGCTACATTGGAGGGTTTGTGAACCTGAACTGCCTGTTTAAGGTCTTCCCACAGCATCCCAATGGGATTCAAGTCAGAACTTTTTGTTTCTTTTGAGCCATTCAGAGGTGGACTTGCTTGTGTTCATTGTCCTGCTGTTTAACCCAAGTGTGTTTGAGCTTTAGGTCACAAAGTAAAAGGTGGACATTCTCCTTCAGGATTTTCTGATAGAGAGCAGAATTCATGACATGTTATCCAGGTCCTGCAGAAGCAAAGTATCCCCAGAACATCACACTACCACCACCATGTTTGTCTGGTGGTATGGTGTTCTTATAAGTGCAGTGTTAGCTTTACACCAGATGTAACAGGAGCCATATCTTCAAAAAAAGTTCCATATTTGACTCATGAATCCACAGAATATTATCTCAAAAGTCTTCTTGGTCATCTAGATGTTTTTTGGCAGATTTGAGATGAGCCTTTGTGTTAGTTTTGGTCAGCAGTGTTTTGAGCCTTGCAGTGCTCCCATGGATACTATTTTTGCCCCGTGTCTTTCTTATTGGAATTGTGACAATTCACTGTAAATGAGCTAAGTGAGGCCTGTAGGTGTTAGATGTTCATTTGGGTTGTTTGTGACCTCCTGGATGAGTTATTCATGGGCTCTGGGTGATATTTTGGTAGGCTGGGCACTCCTAGAAAGGTTGCCCACTGTTCAAAAGTCTCCATTTGTGAATAACGGCTCACTGTGGTTTGGTCACTGGAGTCCCTGAGTCTCAGGAATGGCTTTGTAACATTTTCCAGACTGGTAGATTTCAGTGACTTTGTTTCACATCGGTATTCGAATCTCTTTAGAATGTGGCATCATGTGTTGATTTTTGAGACCTTCTGTCCTGCTTCACATTGCAGACAGGTTCTATTTAAGTGATGCTTAGATACAACAGGTCTGGCATTAATCATGACTGGGTGTGGCTAGTGAAATTAAACCCAACAGTTAATTGAATTTAGTTAATTGGTTAATTTAGTAGGTAAGGGGCAGTTACTTTTCACATGGGTGATGTAGGTTTTGAATAAACTTTATCTTCAGTAAATGGAACGATCATTTAAAAGGTGCATTTCTTGTTTACTCATGTTGTTGTCTTTATCTTATATTAAAATTTGTTTGATGTGAAACATATAATGTGACAAATTAACAAAAACAAAAGAAATTGTGAAGTGGCAATTACTTTGTCACGGCACTATATTAGTGCTAGCAAATACAGAGGTTGAGAGAAAGAAATGTGAACAGTTGGTCTTTTAATCTTTTAGGCTATCTCAGAGGAGGATAAGAGAGGAGAGGAGAGTGAGGAGGAGTGAGGTGGATTGAAGAGTGGTGGATCCCAAAAGTATAGTATCAAAGTGCAAGAAGATACCAGAGACTGAGCTTTCGCCTAGAGGCAAGTAACCATTGGTCTCCCAAGAACATATTCCAAAGTCATCCTTGGACAGGCAAAGCACACATCAAAAGCAGCCATGGTGCTAAAGTGGTCATGGAGAAGACAAAAAGGGATACAGGTCTTTCTTTGGCCTCCTTGGAGCCCCAGGTATCATCCAATTACTCTTGCCCCACACAAGAGCTGACTCGGGTACTCACTATGCATTACTCTGTTGCACTCTTCTGTTTATATATTTCTCTCCATTACACACCATCCATCACATGTAAATTTATTTAAATATACATTTTTGGAAATACTGACCAAATCAAAGAAATAAGTCTTAGTAAAAGAGAAATTGATTAGAAAAAGTAGAAACATTTTAACAGAGATTAAAATTTAACTGACATAGATTGATATGAAGTTACAGATTCATTTGGGACTGGCCAACAAGGAAATATGTTTTTTGAAAACACTTCTATTTACAACATTGTTAGGGACTGTGCTGTGCATAACAGGAATCAATATTTATATCTACAAGTGAAAGATAGAGAGTAATGTGCTTGATTTGAATTTTGGAAACACCAGTGGGTAATTATGAATATCCTAACAGCTGGCAAATGGGGAAATACGGTGCATTTTTTAAAAAGTTGTTAGTGACTCAGAGATATGTTTGATTTAAATCTGGGAAACATCAGTAGCTCCCCCCATTGGTAAATTATTATGAAAGTTCATAGGGTGACAGAAATTGCTACACCGCTGCTACGCTGCTACACCGCTGCTACGGAAGTGGCTCATTCATCGCGACTACTACCAGGCCTCTGCGCGACTTTTGGTAATTTAATATTCATCAGGAAAAAAAAATTAACTAAACAAAATGCCGCCAAAGAAAGTCAACAATGTATCCGAGGAAGAGATGGAGGAGATAAAAAAATCTCTAAACTTCATGTCAGAGGAGATAAGTAAGGTGGCTAAACAGCAGGCCAAACTCCTTGACTTAATGGAGGAAGTTAAACAATTAAAGAGCCTTGTCAAAGAAAAAGACAAGATGATTGATGGATTGGAACGTCGAATTGAAGACCTTGAACAATACACG
>JAOVVG010000027.1:8665264-8677885 GCA_028566375.1 Leptodoras nelsoni
TCAGAGTTGCCGGCTGGGCTCCGGCTCCCCCGTGACCCCGTAACTGGGAATAAGCGGTACAGATAATGACTGACTGACTGACTGACTGTTTCCTTGAATTGACTTTTGAAATGTGTGCTTCTTCTTGAAATGTGTGTTTATGCTTCTTTTGTTTCCAAAGCAGTTATATTATTGTGTTCCAAAAAGAACTGTCTTGGCAGAACTTATTAAGCACAATGTTTCAAAGCAAAGGTTTTTTTTTCACCTCTCTCCTCAGAGTCTCATTATTAGTACCAAATAACAGTTTCTTGGTTTGGGAAAGACACTTGCTTTGAAATTGCTTTGAAGTTGCATAGGCCTTTTGGTGCAAAAGTTATGTTTTGCAAATTGCTATTTGTTGTTTTAATTAATAGATGAAAAAAAGACATTTTCCTGCAACCGTTTTTTAGAGTTTCTAGTGTTTCCATGGCATAGTGTTGGGGTTAACACTTCCTGACCATGCCCACTTCTGCTTTAAATCCAAATATGAAAACGTGAATATTTTGAGCACTAAACATTTACAGATTTACAGTAACAGTTAATGGCATTGCTTTACACCCATGAGGAACATCCACATTGTATCAAATCACAGATACATTAAAACTTATTTATGTTAAACAAATCTACTGTATCTGTCAAAGATTTGTGCAGATATTCACTTATTTATTGAACTTGTGGTGGAAAATTATATTATATGAACATTTTCAAAAAATAGTTTTCTTCTCTTGTTGTGCTCAGCTACTCTGGTGGTTCCAGCCCCGCCTCATTCTGAGTGGCCACACCCACAGCAGCTGTGAGGTTTTCCATGAGAATCGTTTCTTAGAGATCAGTGTCCCATCTTTCAGCTGGAGGAACCGCAACAACCCCAGTGTCATCCTGGTAACCATAAAATTGCACCCAATATACAGTAGCATGAACAACTTTTTGCCAAGTATTGTTCATTTCTTTAGCAAATGAAGACAACCCCTTTGGATTTGTTTTTTATAGGCAGCAATATGAATTTAAACAAATACAATGTGGCACAATGCTGCTCTTAAAGGGACAAGATAAAAAAATGTGATGAATGTCACTTTGAAACAATCACAAGGTACCACACTTTAAAAACAAACCTATTGAACTGCAGTAGAGAAAAGGTCCAGACCATAATAAAATCAGCACTGAAGTATTTTTATTTTCCTGTATTATATGTACTGTATTTGTACCCCCCCTAATGCTTCCATATGTATGTGTTCATGTTTATAGGGCACTTTTTCCCCATCTGATTTTGCACTCTCTAAGTGTTTCCTGCCTGAGGAGAGCAGTATTATAGCAGTATACTGCAGCACTGCAATTGTGATTGTGCTGATCACACTTAGGCATCTACATCTCTTCCAAGGAGCACCGTATGTAGCAAACAGCTGCCTAGGCAAGAAAAAGTCTTTCTGAAACACACCACACCATGTGTATGCATAGTTAGACCGTGCAATTTTATGTGCATAGCCCAATTTACAAGCACTGAAGTCCATGTTCCCAGGAAACTGAGCACTGATGTGATACTGCATTTACATTACATTGTATATTTGATATAATTCACTTTATTATACTGTGCTAACTGGTGTCCAAGTGAGTTAACAGATTATTGTTTTGATTTTTTATGTTAATTTGTCTACTTCATGGTCTACATTTAAAATTGGACTAATTATAGGCCAAGCTGTTTCTTTTATATCAAGAAAGAAGGTGCTGTTTTTGAAGCCGTAATTGGAACAAAAGCAATAAAATAAAAGAAAGCATCTGCTGTATATCTGACTAATAAAGATTATTTTTCTTCTCAGCACTGGTTGAAGAATAAAACAAGCCAACACTTTCGGAGGTATTTTATTTGCAAAATTACATTTCTTCTGACATTTCCATTTTAAGCAAAGTCTGATGGGTGTCTAATGTGCCTCTTTTATTAAAAAAAAAAAATTAAGAAATGAACAAAAACATACATTTAATTCCTTGAAGGCCAGACACAGAGTTTTGTATTTTCATCTCTCGTTATCACAAAATATTTGCACCTCAGAACTTCACCTCAGAGAACTATCTATACCAATGATTCAAGTTTGCCATACAGCATTTGAGCCTCTGTACTGTCAGTCATCTGCAGAGTAATCATCTGGTTCTAAAATATTGGGTTAATATGAGGGAACCACATACTGTATATACAAACCTCATTTCCAGAAAAGTCCTGACACTTGAAATCTGTAATTTGTTAATTCACTTGAACCTTTATTTAACAAAGGTTTAACATAGAAAAGTTTTTAGTGTTTTCTTTGACAAACAAATTGTATTTGATAAATATAAGAAATTGACGTATAGAATATATAGACATATAGAAATTGATGCCTGCAACACACTCAGAAAAAGCTGTTACAGAGGCATGTTTACCACTGGGTCACATCACCTTTTCTTTTAATTATACTTTTTAATCATTTGGGAATGGAAGATACTAATTGTTGAAGTTTTGCAAGTGGAACTTCTGCCAATTTGTGTTATAAACAAGACTTGAGTTGCTCAACAGTCATTGTCAGTGTTGTCTGATTCTCCTCTTCATGATGCACCATACATTTTCAATAGGAAACAGATCTGGACTAGTCAAGCACACACACGCACTCCATGTCTATGAAGCTACGCTGTTGTAACTCATGCAGAATGAGCGTTGTGCTGCAGAAACAGACATGGAGTTCCTGGAAAAATATATTGCCTTGACAGCAGCATATGTCTCTCCAAAATACCAGTATAAACCATAGATGGTATCTTCACATATACACTATATTGCCAAATGTATTCACTCACCCATCCAAAATACCTGAATTCAGGTGTTCCAATCACTTCCATGGCCACAGGTGTATAAAAGCAAGCACCTAAGCACCCAGAGTGCTTCTACAAACATTTGTGAAAGAATGGATCACTCTCAGGAGCTCAGTGAATTCCAGCATGGTGCCACCTGTGCAACATGTCCAGTCATGACATTTCCTCGCTACTAAATATTTCACAGTCAACTGTCAGTGGTATTATAACAAAGTGAAAGTGATTGGGAACGGCAGCAACTCAGCCATGAAGTGGTAGGCCATGTAAAATGAGAGGCACAAAGTGCACAGAGGTCAGCAACTTTATGCAAGGTCAATAGCTACAGACTTCCAAACTTCATGTAGCCTTCAGAATAGCTCAAGAGCAGTGCATAGAGAGCTTCATGGAATGGGTTTCCATGGCCAAGCAGCTGCACCCAAGCCTTACATCACCAAGCACAATGCAAAGTGTCAGATGCAATGCTGTAAAGCATGCGGCCACTGGACTCTAGGGCAGGGGAGACTTGTTCTGAATGATGAATCACCCTTCTAAAGTTTGTTGGAGGGGGGATTACGGTATGGGGTTGTTTTTCAGGAGTTGGGATCAGCACCTTAGTTCCAGTGAAAGGAACTCTTAATGCTTCAGCATACCAAGAAACTTTGGACAATTTCATGCTCCTGACTTTGTGGGAACAGTTTGGGGATGGCCCCTTCTTGTTCTAACATGACTTTGCACCAGTGCACAAAGCAAGTGCATCCATAAAGACATGGATGAGCAAGTTTGGTGTGCAAGTGCTGGCCTGCACAGAGTCCTGACCTCAACCCGATAGAACACCTTTGGGATGAATTAGAGTGGAGGCTTTCTCTTCCAACATCAGTGCCTGACCTCACAAATGTGCTTCTGGAAGAATGGTAAAAAATTCCCATAAACACACTCCTAAACCTTGTGGAAAGCCTTCCCAGAAAAGTTTAAGCTATTATAGTGGCAAAGGGTGGACCGACATCATATTAAACCCTATGGATTAAGAATGGGCTGTCACTCAAGTTCATATGCATGTAAAGGCAGACGAGGGAATACTTTGGGCAATATAGCATATGCAGATCATCCATGCCGTGGGCAACCCCATGCCATCATAGATGCTGGTTTTTCCACTTTTCGGTGGTAACAACCTGGATGGTCTTTTTCATCTTTGGCACAAAGATTCTGACGTCCATTTTTCAGTGTGGACCACAGAACATATTTCCACTGTCTTTCAGTCCATCTCGGATGTCTTTGGGCCCTCTCTGGCACAAAGTGGTGAACCACGACCTATCCTTTTATAACTCATCTTAATGAGTCACTTGTTACCAGTAAATTCGAATTGTGTACCTTACAGAACAGTTACTTGTATAACCTTTTCAGTATTATTTTGCCTCTGTCCTAGTGTATTGCAGGTATCATATTCTATTGTTTTTTTTTATTTTTATAAAATACAATTAACGTTGCCAGTGAAAACACTTTCTACTGTCTTTTATTCCATCTAAGATGACTTCAGAGCCAGAGAACTTGCCAGCATTTCTGAACCAAATTAATATATAGCTTGCATAAATATATAGTTTCCCTGCTTCCAAGGTCTAAGCCATTGGGAGATGCTCCTTTTATATTGTTGTCATCAATTGTTACCAGTTAAACTGCTAATTGTGCAAACTTCCAAAACAGTGTTACTTGTATAAACATTTCAGTCTTATTTTGCCCCTGTCATAACTTTTTTTGGTGTGTTGCATCTATTGTGTCACATTCTATTGCTTTTTATATTTACAAAATAGTTAGGATTGTCAGAGAAAGTGTTCTGCATTTTATTATTATTATTATTATTATTATTAGTAGTAGTAGTAGTGTAATTATTCCACCTGAATTTTGTTGTATATCTTCTCCTACAGCTTTTGAGATATCAACACAGGACAAACACTAAAACATCCAGCATGTATAGTTCTTTTTTTTGGACAAATTTTTCAACTGCCTTAAATCAGTCTCTTTTCAAGCTACAACCATGAAAATCAGAAGGCTTTGCCCTTGGGCCACCAGTACCCATCAAATGAAATTGCAAACAGCTCGAACTTCACTTTCTATAAATCTTTTAATTACAATCCATTCATTTCTATTGGGAGCAGGTAAAGTGTGTGATGATCCACTGTAGCTCTGAGTGACAGTTGCGTGAATTCAGTTTTTCACTGAACATTCTTGTTTAAGTTTCACCTAGAAACTCCATTTAAACTTTTAAAGTTTAAAGTTCCACCATCAGATACTTCTGAACCCTCAAAATATGTAATTGTTTGACAATTTCTTTTTTGATTTATGAGCTTTTCTTCAGAATGCAAACTGCCTCATTTGTTTTTGCCATTCGCATAGCAAATGCCTCAAATGTTAATTTTGACAAAATCAGATTTGGCTATTCCTAATTTTTTGGCTTTGTTTTTGTCCAGTCATAAACCAGAAATTTGCTTTTCAATCCATGCAATTTTCTTTTTACATGAAAACGATCAAGGGGCCCTCTCATACATCTCTTAGGTTAAGCAATAGATTAAATATTTATAAATAAATATTTATGCGTTATGAGTGTTTGTTTGGAGGGTGCAACTCAGCTTAGTGATTTTCTACTAAGAGGTGCATAATAACAGAGGAAATAACTGTAAATAGCTTAAAATGAAAAATGGCTCTCTCTGACAGACATGCATGCACATACAAAAATAGCAGCTGTGCTGAGCTAAACAGACTGGTCTTTCTCCTTAAAATTAAATCACTGTCCATTTACTCACAGGCATACATATAACTGAGTACACACACAAGACAAATCTCTTGGACACATATCCAAGTGTTATAGCCCCATACAGACATTTTCATTTTTGTAGATAAAACAATTAATTAATCATGTACTTTAAGACAAGTTTTACTGGAGTTGGAAATATTGCTTGAAAATATATAATCTAATTGAATATTTGTATCCTGAACAAATTTAGCCATGAGTCTGTTCCTCAGACCTTTCCATAGATTAGCCAGTTGCTCTTTCTCGCACACATGCGCATGGGACCTCAACACACACAGATTCTGCAGGAACTGCACTTGCTAGTTTTTATTGCATTTTTAGTCCTGACCTTTCTGGAAATGGGGTTTGTAGTTTTCATGCTCATTCAAGAGACTCTTCAAGCTGATCTGCAGAATTTTCAATTTTATGTAATATGTGACATGAAGAAAGACCACAAGCTAAAAGACAATGGGTGATTTAGCTGGATGTTTAAAAAATAAATAAATAAATAAATAAATAAAATAAACCTGGACGCTGAGTATGGTAGAAAATGTCAGTTTTTTGCATTTAACAGATTTACAAATTAATCATATATCTAATCAGATTAGGAGTCCAGCAGTGGTTCTTTGGCAGGCCTTGTCTTTGAACTTAAAACCTGCAAATCAGAAGCATCCACTCTTAAAATATGGTTAAATCTTGACCTCTTACAGGGTCTTTTCTTATGCCTCTATGGATTATGTCTCTTGGGCTTCTAGGTAAAGCCCAAAAACTGTTTCCCTGTCAGAGAGAATTGTAAGATAAGAACTATTAAAGGGTCCTTGTCAAGCTGCCTCTGACAAAAATTATTTTAAAAAAGTATGTTGGGTGCCTTTTTAACAACAAAGAATCGGGTATGATCAGGAATGTTTAGTTATATATTAGAAGTAAGTAATGAGGACATGGTCTGATTAATTTTGATTGACCACATTACTTCTTGGTATCTTTTCACATTTTACTGTGCAATCACGTCGGATAAGGCTCTGCGATACTCCATGAGGTGTGGGAAGGCCAATCAGTGCCTGTTACTAAAGGACAGTCAAACATTCTACACTACATCCTACCTAGATCCATGGCTATGCATATGACCTCACTAGACATTCATAAATATGTATACGCGTAGGCACACACTTTTCTATGTAAAATTGTACATATAGGTTTTTACAATATAATTTCTGTTGTAACCTTATAAATGTATATGTACACATATAAATATAAAAATGCTGATGTACAATTTGGGTTGAACACAACAGGGATGTGGGTATACACATGCATGCAGGCACACACATGCATACACACATTTACAGCAGTAACCCTGTGTACACACCTCAAACGCGCATTTCATATTTGAAAATATGCATCCTACTATGGCAGCAGGCTCCAAGTTTGGACATGTAAAATGTTTTCCAATGGTTTTTAAAGCTGTCAAGAGTTCTAGAAATGGAAAATGAAACTCAATGAAAGAAAAAAAGCATGTACTCCATTTTCAACTTTGCAATTGGTAAGTGGTTACTTTTGCATATTGTATACAAGATTTTTTTTGCCTAACTTCCATTTTGTACTAAAGACCATATGATTCCATTGTCTTTATAAACTAGAGAGAAATGCATTTCTACAGAGAGAGCGAGCTGGCAAGCGAGAGAGAGAGAGATTCCCCATCAGCAGGCTGTGCTGCAATTAAGATTTGACATCAAGCTGTACAGCGCCATCAGAAATGTATTTATATCTAAATCTTCATTTACAGGTACAGCTGTAATCAAAGGCACAAGGAGCTTCTACAAGTATTTTTCTCTTTTTCAATTAAGATGTACAAAATAACATTACATTTTGCAGGCATGTGCAAGATAAAGCAACCTTGCACGTTCCTTAGCATAATAAAATAACCCCCAAATATATGGTGTATGTGTATTTACAGTATAGTATACACATACTATCCCCACATCAAGAAACTCTCTATGCTAAGAGAGGTATTAATTATCAGTTGGCCACTCAGTCTTCATATGCAGAAAGTACTGAGGTGCTGAAGACTTCAAGTCCAACAATCTACACTAAGCCTGTGCTCTTTACACAATTCCAAACCCCTGCATATTCCTGCAACATTGCACCTCTTACAAAAAATTAATTAAAAGAAAGAAAAACACAAGATACTACAGAGAAAAGTGACGAGTAATAAATATAGCAGTGCTACATAGTGTTTTACGCTTCCTGGTCTGCAATTAAAGAACCTGATGTAAAAGTTCATTAACCACCATGCATTGACCATGTCAAGGACTCCTAAAATACCTTCAGACAACTGCAAAGGTCAGGCTTTCTTGCCTAAAGTTACCACAGATTTCACTTGGGTTGGCTGTTCCACATCCAACCACAACAAGTAGAAAATCTAAATTAAAAGTTCTCAAGACTGAAGAGATAAAGGAAATCACACACACACACTCCCCTCACTCTTGTATAAATAAGGAGATAAAGTGGTGGAACACAAAAGTAGAGAAAATAAATCACATAACATTGTCATTTGTCAGTAGTTCACATAGTCCTGCTGAAATCTGGGAGTTCAAAAGTGATCTGGTTGGAGAGTAGACATATTGTGGCACCCAATCACAAAAGCTCATACTGGCGGAGATGCATCCTCTGTATGATGTCACGACAGTCATTGAAGACACGGCGGATATTCTCTGTGTCCACGGCACAGGTGAAATGCGGGTAACAGTAGTGTTTGTCTGACCCACTTGCTGTGCTGATCCTCTGCAGAAATGCATACACAGGTAACTTAAAGTGTTTGGAAAGTGACCAAACAAATATTTAAATATCATTATAAACTTAATGTTTATGAATGTACACACAGACACATAAGACTAAAATGCAACAGAGAAAAAGTAAGAATTACATACAAAAGACATGGCAAACTCTAATAACTCCAAACTCTAATAGTTAAAACAAGCAAGTCAACATACAGCTCACACATACAGAATTACATAAAAAATGTGTCAAGCTTCAGTTATACACTACTGAAAAAACAAATGAACAAACATTTTTGGAAGTGTGTGATATATTTTGAGTGTACCAAAAATTCATCCCGGATGAAGAACTTGGCCCTGGTAACTTTTGGGTCTTCCCCAGCATCAGGGGTCACTGTGGAAAAGAGTGTGCATATATCACCATCTGTCCTTTAACTTTAGGATAATGTACAGTCCAAACAGTTGCATCCTTTACCCTCTTCCAGTTTCAATTCTGCCAGAAGCACCTTTTATTTGTTTTACGTTATCACTCACATTGTTCATTCTATATTTAAGAGTTATAGTCACTGCAACAGTTATTAATAGTGATAATACGCAGAGCTCACTGCTCATGGCCAGTTAGCATCTCAGTAGCCTATAAACACTCACCATCTACTCTAATCTATACACCTGCTCATTTATGCAGCCAATCATACGGCAGCAGAACAAGGCACAAAATCATGCGCATACAAGGTGAGAGCTTCGGTTAATTTTCACATCACACACTGGAGGGGAAAATGTGATCTCTGTGACTTTAACCATGGCATGGTTGTTGGTGCTATATGGGCTGGTTTGAGTATTTCATAAACTGGTGGACTCCTGGGATATTCTCTCAAAGCAAAATAAAACATTACTAATTGCTGATTTGATATAGTTATACTGTCATCTCTCCCCCAACACCTCAGCCAGCTCCCCGGGAGGAATCCCGAGGCGTTCCCAGGCCAGCCAAGAGATATAGTCCCTCCAGCATGTCCTGAGTCTTCCCCGAGGTCTCCTCCCGGTGGGGCGTGCCTGGAACACCTCCCCTGGAAGGCATCCAGGGGGCATCCGAAAAAGATGTCCGAGCCACCTCAACTGGTTCCTCTCAATGTAGAGGAGAAGCGGCTCTACTCCGAGCTCCTCCCGAGTGACAGAGGATCTCATCCTATCTCTAAGGGAGTGCCCGGCCACCCTACGAAGGAAACTAATTTCAGCTGCTTGTATCCGCGATCTTGTTCTTTCGGTCATTACCCACAGCTCATGACCATAGGAACGTAGATTGACCGGTAAATCGAGAGCTTCGCCTTTCGGCTCAGCATCTTCTTCACCATGATGGTGACGGTACCGCATGACTGTGGCGGCAACACTGATCCATCTGAGGTGTCGGGGGAGAGGGTAGTCCGGACATCTCTGGATGGATGGATACTGTAATCTCAATGGTTAGCTATTAGACTGGCTTTAAATTAATAGTATGAATTCTTTTGCCTGATATTTTCAAGTTTGTCATTGAAATTCATGAAGTCTTCACTACAAAGTATTTATGGTGTGGCTGCTTCTGAGGTGCTTTTACTCCTAGTTAATTTTGCTTCAGTGTTAAATAAGAATGTAGGGTCTGTTGTAAGGTGTCTGTGATCGTCATAGCTGGGTGCTAGTTTCTTCTTCTCTTTAATCACCTTTCTTTTAAGTGGAGCTATATTTTCCAGTAGCAAAACACTGATTCTATGCATTCGGTCACCTGATCAAGGATAATGCAAACAAAGTTGTTTGGGAAATTACTGATAAAACAAGAATGATAATACTGGTCTGAGCTGACAGGAAGCCCATGGTTCCTGTCAGCCAAGAAAAAGAATTTCTATCATGGTCATAGACTGGACTAGCTGACAGGAATGGAATACAATGTGTTGTTCTGCTGTTGTAGCCCTGCCATTTCATTGTTTCATGTGGTTGAGGTCAGGACTCTGTGCAGGCCAGTCAAGTTCTTCCACACCAACCTCCGCCCAACTCCTGAAAAACAACCCTGCCTCATAATACCCTGCCACCTAACATTATACTTGACACAATACAGTCAGACAAGTGTGTTCTCCTGGCAACTGCCAAACCTAGATACATCCATCAGATTGCCAGAGAGAGAAGTGTGATTCACCACTTCAGAGAACATGTCTGCACTGCTCTAGAGTCCAGTTACACTTGGTGATATAAGGCTTGGACGCAGCTGCTCAGCCATGGAAACCCATTCCACTATGCACTGTTCTTGAGCTAATCTGAAGGCCACATGAAGTTTGACTCTGCAGAAAGTTGGTGACCTCTGCACACTATGTGCCTCAGCATCCACAGACCCCTCTCTATCATTTTACATGGTCTAACACTTCATGACAGAGTTGCTGCTGTTCCCAATTGCTTACACTTTGTTGCAATAACACTGACAGTTGACTTTATTTAGTAGTGAGGAAATTTCACAACTGGACTTGTTGCACTGCTGGCATCCTATCACATCCTAACACACTGGAATTCACTGAGCTCCATTCTTTCACAAATGTTTGTAGACGCATTCTGAATGCAGTGTTTGAGAAACTTCCAAGATTTCTCTCAGGTTAGTAGTACTGTTTGTTAAAAAAAAGCATTTAGAGGACTGAAAAAGTGCTACCATCAGGTGGGACAGTATAGCGAGTGTACTCAGGGAAGTAATCTTCAAGTTTAGATTTTCCAGCCAGAATCTTCTCTGCAAGCATGTCCTGTTTGTTCAGGAAGAGGATCACTGAGATGGTCCGTAAAAACCTGCAGGAGTCACATAGAGAGAGACAAAGTCAAGAGAGACAAAGTACTCGCACACTCACAATCTTTCTTTGCATTGCTCTTCCACCAGATGATGTGATACAGCAGGATACACTTTAATTTCAATCCAAAGATGCCCTGATTGAGTAGTTTCAAACTGAATAATTGGCTCCCCGGGCGCTGTGGCTAGGGCTGCCCACCGCTCCAGGCATGTGTGTTCACAGCCCCTAGTGTGTGTTCACTAGTTCACTGCACGGATGGGTTAAATGCGGAGGTTGCATTTCACTGTGTGCATGCACAAGTGACAAATATGTCTCACTTTGTCTTTGTCTTGAATAACAGTACCCATAAATGTAAGAGGGACTCTTTAGAAGTTGTGGAATAGTGATTTCAATCCCTAATGCCAATGGTAATATAGATTGTGATTTCATACTGCATGTTTAAAAAAAAAAGAAATCAGGAAGGATGCAGGTCAGAGATGGAGACTTGAGTTATTTCTTGAGTTGAGCAGCACATTGACTGATTTGTGACCTGACTCAGGCTTTAACTTGACTGACATACAACATGACTGGCACTCATGGAAAAAATCTGAATAAAAACAAAACCTCATAAGTCAGCTTTGTATGTCAGTTCTGTAATGGCCATGCTCAATAATATACTTGTGCTAAATGGGCCATTCACATGCAGCTTGCAGTGAAAACGTGCAACTCCGCTAAAGCAGAAGGGTCATTATCAATATAAGGTGTCCTCAGCTTATCAATACTCTCAATATTAGTGTCCTCAGTACAATCACTCAATTTTCAGGAAAATATTGCAAAATAATTCATTTTTTCCATGTTTTCACAAATACATCAGTGTAATGATATCTGTATGTTTTAAAAAAGCTGCAGTTAGTATGTTTGAGATGAGAGTAGATTTATCTTGAACATTTTAACAAATACAACATCCAGATCTTTTACCTGGCTATACATTAGTTAGAAACTTGGCCCTATCTACCCAGCAATATCTACCCAGTGTAGCATGTACCAGAACTAGCATACTCTTATTGCTTAGATGTTTGTTTAATAACAGAAACTGCCATGTGTCAACTGTCATAGTGCTAAATAAGCAGTAGCCTAACTGCAGCATCACATTAATGAGATACAGGGGTTGGACAATGAAACTGAAACACCTGGTTGAAACACCACCACAATAATTTATTAGTATGGTGTAGGGCCTCCTTTTGTGGCCAATACAGCATCAATTCCTCTTGGGAATGACACATACAAGTCCTGCAGAGTGGTCAGAGGGATTTTAAGCCATTCTTCTTGCAGGATAGTGGCCAGGTCACTATGTGATGCTGGTGGTGGTTTCCTGACTCGTTCCTCCAAAACACCCCAAAGTGGCTCAATAATATTTAGATCTGGTGATTGTGCAGGCCATGGGAGATGTTCAACTTCACTTTCATGTTCA
>JAOVVG010000027.1:8701970-8715264 GCA_028566375.1 Leptodoras nelsoni
TACACTTGGCACAATGCAGTCAGACAAGTACCGTTCTCCTGGCAACTGCCAAACCCAGACTCATCCATCAGATTGCCTGATGGAGAAGCATGATTCGTCACTCCAGAGAACACATCTCCACTGCTCTAGAGTCCAGAAGCGGCATGCTTTACTCCACTGCATAGTGCTTGGTGATGTTAGTCACCAACTATATTGCCATAAATATACTTACGTAGTGATGTCCATGGTTTTGCGTGAAACTCAGTCCTTTGCCAGTTAGATGCCAGCTGGTATACACTATATTGCCATCAGTATTTACTCACCCATCCAAATCATTACACCTGAATATCATCCAGGTTTCACGCAAAACCATGGACATAACTACGTAAGTACATACATACATAAGTCCCATGTACCTAGTTGATTCCAGTGATTATTATTTACTCTCAATCTCTTTGTAAATTAGCCAATTTCATCTCAAATCTGGTTGTTTCATTGGACAAAGCATTAATTGTTGCAGACTTTAATATTCAGTTTGTTAATCTGCAAGACTGATTATGATTTATTTAGGTTTCCCCCTCTCCTCAGATATTTTTAACAATTTAACCAGTGGCTGAAGCCATTCTTTTATACTTTGTGGAGTTCAGTCATACTGTAGTAGTTTCTGACTGTACCCATGGTTAATGTAGGCCATTTGACTCTGTAAAGCAAAGTGGAGCAGAGGTGTTGCACTTTTGCCTACATGGAAACACACACACACACACACAATCTTGTCTTGCCATTGTTGCGAGGACATTCCATTGACATAATTATTATGCTAATAATATAGACCCCCAACACACACGCACACACTAAGCCATGTTGCCCAGTTGTTCGTATTTGCTTTGTTTGTTTTCTTAAGTTGTAAAAAATAAACCCTTCAGGTCTTAGTAGTAAATGGTGCAAATACAAATACAAGAGTGAAAGCACAGTTAATGGAACAAATGATCATCAAAATATAATTCATTTTATTCAATTCATGAATGAACGATACAGTGACCTCTCGTCTGCGTCACCAATATGAGAAGATTGAGAACGAAAAGGTAATCAAATCCGGGCAGCCTTTAACCCCGTCCTTTCACTGCTGTGTTCTTATCGGCTTTCTTGGCACGCGCACCCCTCTTCCGTAGGAGGACCAACCAGAGAGCATGAGCAGCGTCACGCCACATAATCCCCCATCAGCCCACCGCGCTGTAGCCATTCACGCGCGCGCCGCGGTGAACCTATGCCAATAAGCGCGACCTTGCTCGTGCACGCGCTGGAGGCCCGCTTCAGGCGGAACCGGGCACGCGCTTTGATACCAGAATATAGTAGCTAAAAGTGAACTTGATATACTATTTTGATGCCATGTTTAAATGACCGTTAGCGAATTAAGTACTCATTACCATTACTGACCATTAATATATCGTGCTGTGCTTTTATGCTCTTAATTGTTCTTAAAACGACAGGTTATGAAAGTCTGCGATTAAAACAATTATATTCGTGTATAGGCCAGTGTATAGTACAGTATAACATTTGAACTGCTTGTGGGGTTATATAGGCCTATAGCCTACACCAATCAGCCATAACATTAAAACCACTGAGAGCTGAAGTGAATAACACTGATTATCTTGATACAACATCTATCAAGGAATGGGATCTTTTAGGCTGAGTGAGTACACAAAGTAGGAAGCAAGAAAAATGGGCAAGTGTAAGGAACTGAGCAACTTTGACAAGGATCAATGCTGGTTATGACAGGAGGTCTTTAGAACACACAGTGTATCACAGTTTGCTGCGTATGGGGCTGAGTAGCTGCAGACCAGTCAGAGTGCCCATGCCGACCACTGAAAACACCTACAATAAGTGAGTGAGCATCAGAACTGGACCATGTAGCAATGGAAGAACGTGGCCTGGTCTGATGAATCATGTTTTCTTTTATATCATGTGGATGGCTGTGTGTGTGTATGTCCCTTAGCTGGGAAAGAGATGGCACCAGGATGCACTATGTGAAGAAGGCAAGCCGACGGAGACAGTGTGATGTTCTGTGCAATGCAGGGAAATCTTGGGTGCTGACAATCATGTGGATGTTCATTTGACACTTACCACCTACTTTAACATTGTTTCAGCCGAAGTACATTCCTTCCTAGCAACGGTATTCCTTAATGGCAGTGGCCTCTTTCATTTACATTTACATTTATGGCATTTGGCAGGCACCCTTATCCAGAGTGACTTACATTTTATCTCATTTATACAACTGAGCAGTTGAGGGTTAAGGGCCTTGCTTAGGGGCCCAACAGTGGCAGCTCAGTGGTGCTGGGGCTTGAACCCCCAACCTTCTATTCAATAACCCAACACCTTAACCATTGAGCCACCCCACCCCACTCTTTCAGCAGGATGATGCTCCCTGACACACTGCAAATATTGTTCAGGAATGGTTTGAGGAACATGACAAAGGGTTCAAGGTGTTGACTTGGTTTCCAGATTCCCCAGATCTCAATCCGATCAAACATCTATGGAATGTAGTGGACAAACAAATCCAATCCATGGATGCACCGCCTGTGAATTTACAAGATTTAAAGGATCTGCTGCTGTTGTTGTCTTGGTTCCACAGTACACCTTCAGAGGTTTTGTGGAGTTCATGCTTTGACAGGTCAGAGCTGTTATCGTGGCACAAGGAGGACTTACACATTATTAGGCAGGTGGTTTTAATGATATGCTTGATCAGTGTATATTCTTAGAATGAATGGTTCTTCAATGGTTCGGTGGTTGGAACCCAAAATGTTCTACTTATAAGGCTTTTTTGGGAAATATTTAGGTTCTACATGTCCCTATGGGTGTTCCCTGGAGATAGAACAGAACATTTCTCAAAGCTGCCTGTTTTCTATGGGTGCATTTAATTTTTAAACCTACATGAAGATAATAAAAAGAAAATAATTATGTGTCTTTTGTGATTTCTAGAGAAAAAATAACTGCAGGCTGTATGTAGTGTCTATTGTCTGTCTTATTTTTGTTATGCTCCTCTAAATGTTATATTTTAGTTTTGTGCACCAAAATAAATCTGGCGAGGAAGCATGGGTATCTGTTACGCGTTCAGTGCTTCCTCCAAGAAGCTGGCAGGACGCCCCGCCCACCACACCTATTACCCCGCAGCACCCCAAGCGCATGTCACAGGCAGGGAGGCGAGACAGAAACGACTTTCATTCACCAAGGAGCATTATATCCTAGCCTAAAACGACCGAAATTAGCCGAGCCATGGATTTCATTGGGAAGGTAAGAAACAATGACTCGCATGTGTAATGTGTGCAGTTTGAGGTCTGTTCAGTGGGCGTGGTGGATCGGCTCTGCTGCTTCAGTTTTCCATTTTAATTGTATTGAGCAAGGAGTGATGCTTTTTGTCTAGAAAGTGGATTATTAAGCATAGCAACGTACTGATCCTACACACTACAAATTCATTAATATTTCAGATGTGGTATTTATATTTACATTTGTGACATTAAGCAGACGATCTTATCCAGAGCGACTTACCAAAATGCTTTTTGTTCAGGTATGTATATATGCCTGAATAAAGATACATATTAAATAATTTACCTGAGGAATTTCTTAACCTAATGTCCTTTTAATACTTAAATACAATTTCATTTCATCAGCATAGCGCTATTAAATTAAATGTATATACTGACAGGCCACTTGACCAAGACGTATGTTGTAAGGTGTTACAGAAAGTGTTTGAAAGACAGCTCAGTGGTGTAGCTGGTAGCATTGCCACCTCACTGTTCCAGAGTCAGCATTTCACATGGCCTCTCTTTGTCAGTGTTGGTTTTTTGTTTTCCTCCCATCTCCCAAAAACTGACAATAGGTGTGTGGCTACTTGAAACTGCCACTAAGTGTGAATGAGGGTGTATATAGTGTCTTGTGATGGACTGGTGTCCTATCCAGTGTGTGGCAGCTGACTTGTACTCAGTGGTGTTGGGAAAATTTCTGGATCCATTTGAACCTAATCAAGATAAAACTGTTGCTAAAGATGAATGAATGAATGAACGAACAAAAAACGTTTACACTTTTTCTTTCTTACATATTACCATTACATTATAGGAGGCCTTACAGGTATATATTATTCCATGCCTCAAATAATAAAATGAACTGGGGCATAGATATACAGACATACAAAACAGTCAAAAAAGTTCTAAAACATACAAAAGGTACCAGATTATCCAAAGTTTCTGGATTTTGTTTGATCTCTTTTCATTGAATAAAGTTTCAGAGTTCACGACAAGCTCCTTTCCGTCAGTTCCAACTAGGTCACCCAACCCTCTTTTTGTCACCATATACCCATGTAATGTGCCCAATCAATGAACAGTAAGGTTCTTAGGAGGACAATGTGGCACTGTTTTAAAATGGCCACTCACAGGAAAATTGAGTGACTCTCTCTCTCTCTCTCTCTCTCTCTCTCTCAAAGAAACAGAAATAAGCAGGCAGTGACCTGTAAAATGAGAAAGGACACACTGATGTACAGACCATTTGTGTTTGTTATGATTTTCTTTTTTTGCTGATTAAGTGTGAGAATAATCAATTTATGGAATTTACTAGATTAGAAATAATAGATTGAATAGAAAAATAACCTGATAATTTTGAACTTTAAAAGTGGTCAAGACAACAGTAGTTCTGCCATACTACAAAAAGTCTTCATTGGTCAATTCACATCAAGTTTTTGATTTGTAATCCAAAGCCAAGCTATACTTTGACATTACTACACTGACATTGATTTATATTGAGCTAAAACTTGCGAATGTTGCTTGTACACAACGGATCTTCAATGAAGTCTCAGAGTTTTTGTTCTGGCAAGCATGTGTTCTCTTTGGAAGATTGGATAGAGGCAGCCTATCCTATATTTCTTTTCACTTTTTGTGCATTTCAGAACCATCTCTATGCCATTGACACATGGTTAAACTCTGCAGTGGATAAACTATTTGGAGAGAGAGGTTTGTGATTTTTATCTCATTTCATTACCTCTACAGTATCAGTCATCAAAATACCTTTTGCCTCTTACTTACATTTACATTTACATTTATGGCATTTGGCAGACACCCTTATCCAGAGTGACTTACATTTATCTCTTACTTCTGTGACTTTTTCTTTACTCTTTATTGTTTAGTACATCCATCTGACAAATTCATATTCACAAAAATGCAATTATGTTTGCTAGGCAGAATAATTTTTCTAGTGCAAATTTGGCTGCAGTATAAAAGCTCTGCCAAATCAGAGTTGGTACTGTAACAAAACTAATTGTGCAAAATTCCATATACAATCATGGCCAAAAATATTGGTCTTCTTTTGACTTCTTTGCACAACTTCTCCTAGAACATAGTTGCAATTACAAATGCTTTGGTATTCACATGTTTATTTCTTTTGTTTACATTGGAATAACACAAAAAAGCAGAAAAAATATCAGATTTTTTATTAGATCTGGACTCATTCCTGGCCAATACCAAGCTCTCCTGCACTTAAACCATTTCTGGGTGCTTTTGCAGTATGCTTTGGGTCATTGTCCTGCTGGAAGTCCCTTGACCTCTGACAAAGACACAGCTTTCTCTCAGTGGGCCCAGCATTGCACTCTGAATTTCTTTGGTAGTCAGATTTGATGATGCCTTGCACACAGTCAAGTCATCCAGTGCCAGAAGCAGCAAAACAACCCCAAACATCTTTGAAGTTTTACCATGCTTGACCATAGAGATCATGTTCTTTTCTTTGAGGGTCTGATTGCATTACTTCTAATGATGTATTTTCCCAAATGCTCTATTATGCTATATATCTGTTCAAAGAATGGTCTCCCAGACAGATTATGACTTCCTTAGACAAGTTCTGTATGGTGTTTTTATGTCACTGATAAAAGTATGGCTTTTGTATGTCTCTGATTTTTTATGTCTCAGATAGAGACAGATAGTGTGAGCTGATACTGTTTTACTTTCTATCTGCAGGTCAGTTTGAATTTATTTGGAAGTTGATTGAGCTTCTTTAGCCACCATCTGAACAATCCTTAATTTGCAATCTTTCATCAAATGTTCTCTTCTGTCCATGTCAAGGGAGGTTAGCTACAGTGCCATGGGCTATGAATGTCTTAATGACATTGCACACAGTGGACACAGGAACATTAAAATCTCTGGAGATGAACTATGTCCCCTGGGGTTTGTCCATATTATTCCACGGTTTTGGTTCTCACATCCTCAGACAACTTTTTTCTGTTCTTTTTCTCCATGCACATGTGTGTGGTGCACAGACACAAAGATTGAGCCAACTTTTCTCCATTTAAACTGGTTGAACCCATGATTTTCATATTGCCAGAATCTGTTACTTGGAAATTATTCCTGTTATTTCTCACAATTTTGAAAAGGTGGCAATCATTTTATCAAGTTTTTTTCTGGGTTTCTGTCGAATTATATAAAATTTGATATTTTTTCTCAGTTTTTTTGTGTTGTTCCAAAGCAAAGAAAAGAAATATACATGGGAATAGGAATGCATTTGCAACTGCAACACATATCTGGGAGAAGTGTTGCATTTTATGAATGTCCATGAGTGGTAATATTTTTGTCCATGACTGTAACCATCTAAGCCATATTAATGATACAAATCCAGGTGGAATGCCACTTGTGATGCTTGGGAATCTTGGGCCAGGTTATGGAATGGATGCTAAAGTAATTTTCCATATGAGTTCATGCTTTTAGACCACAGACCACAGGGGAATATAAATGTGTCTCACATAGCTTCCAGTTAACCCCAAGATTCAGGCCAGTAATTAACATAGACTCTGAAAAAAATCAGCTAATGAAAGATCATCCATATTATTAGCACTACTGAATAAAAGCTCTCCTTCATGTTTCTCAAAAACCATGCCTGCTTATGAAACATTGAGAGTTGAGATTCTCAAGTATAGACCCTTTCCAAAAAATTTGAATATCATGGAAAAGTTTATTAATTTCCATAATTCCATTCACAAAGTTAAACTTTCATAGTCACAATTTTAAATATTTCAAGTATTTATTTGTTTACTTTTACATAATTTGGGCTTCCATTAATGCCCTGCAAAATTTGGGCTGATTTCTCCACACTATTCTAATTTTTTGAAGTCCTGTTTTCATGAGCTTTATGAGCGGGAAGCCCAAATTATGTAAAAAGAAACAAATAAATACTTGAAATCATTTAAATTGTGAACCCTGAATCTACAATCTTTGAAAGTTTAACTTTTTGAATAAAATTATGGAAATTAATCAACTATTCCATGATATTCTAATTTTTTGGAATGGGTCTGTACATCAGAGATTTACTGTTGGACAAAAGCAGAGCATATCAATGTAAAGAACAGTGGACAGGGCTGCATGCTTGGTCTGACATTACAAACTATCTACCTCCTCTGGGTATAGGTATAGGCTTTAGGGTATTGGAGAATCCTGTTAATTTATAGTATAAGACAAGAAGCTATTGTTTGCAGGTACCAAAGTATGACAGACCTGTGGGAACTTGGCAAATCATGATGAGCCCATGTGAAGCAGGGCAGACACTGTAAAAGAGAACAATAAACAATTTATTTTATTTACATTCTTAGAACAAACAATATAAATTCTCTGTTATTGTGTAATTTGGATTGAATTATTGAACATGCATAATTCATTGTGCCTAGCACTGTGTTGTACGTAGCAATGTCTTGATCTAAAAATTTGAAGATCAGCTTCTGTTGGTTGTAAGTAAGTCTATATTGAAGCATAGGGGGACTATGCTTTTTCAGTTGTAGTTCCCAAGCTGTAGAATGAGTGGTTGTTAGGCCCCTACACTGGTTGTTTTCAAATCCTGTCTTAAAACATACCTCTATGTGTTAGTGTTTTACTCAGTATGAGATGTGTGTATTATTTGTGTAAACTAGTCTGTGTCTGTCTAATTGGTTGTTATTATGGTGATTGTATAGCACTTTGGTCAACAGCTGTTGTTTGAAAATATGCTTTATAAACAAACTTGACATTAACACTGACATTAATAATGTTGTAATATTATTCTGATTATGATCTTATTAATAATGAGTTTGATGGCAGATCCGAGAGTACGAGGTTGGCTGCTACTAGATTCTTGCACACCCACTCTGGTCCTCACCTTCATCTACCTCCTGATAGTGTACTTGGGACCAAAGTACATGAAGTACAAGACAGCTTACTCTCTGAAGAATGTATTGCTATTATACAACTTCGGTGTCACCATACTGTCTTTCTATATGCTTGTGGAGGTAAGAGGAAAAACAGTAAATAATTTAAGAGTTTAAGAAAATTTAAGAGAAAGAGCAAGGGACAGAATAAAAGAATAAATAAAGAAAGTAAGGGAGAGTGAGATGGCTGACAGTGAGAAAGAAAAAATGTGTTGTGTTTGTTTTATTTATTGGTGTAGTCCCTATGACTGTCTGACATTTTTGAAGCTTTTATTTAAATAACAAATTAATACCCAAAATGGTTTTGTTTATAGAAGTTAAGGTTCTGGTTGGATTTGTGTGAAGGTAAATTATTAATTGGCTGCATTATGCTAATAGAAGGTCCTCATGCAAGTATAGTAAGATAAACATGTTTGAAAAGTGATTTCTGCTCAGAGGATATTGGCACATACAGAGAATTCTTTAGTCACTCTCTCTCTCTCTCTCTCTCTCTCTCTCTCTCTCTCTCTCTTTTTCTGTTTGTGTGTTTGGTAGCTTATTTCAGCAACCTGGTCAGCAGGCTACAAACTGAAATGTCAAGGGCTGTTTGATGCAGGGGAGGGTGACATCAGGGTAAGTGAGAAAGACTGCACCTTACATCAGTTTTAATGCCAATCAGCTAGTCAGGTGTTAGACATCACTGTTTCATGACATTTATTTAGGAGATGGTCCTCTCATTAGAATAAATAATACGATTTTGTAAAATTGTTCTTAAAGCTGCTCTACAGTTGTGGCCAAAAGTTTTGAGACTGACACAAATTTTGGTTTTCATAACGTTTGCTGCTTCAGTGTTTTAGATCTTTTTGTCAGATGTTTCTGTGGTATACTGAAGTACATTTTTAAGCATTTCATAAGTTTTTTTTTTTATAGACAAATACATCAAGTTTTTGCAAAGGCTCAATATTTACAGTGTTGACCCATCTTTTTCAAGACTTTTCCCTGGCATGCTGGATATCAGCTTCTGGGCCAATTCCTGACTGATGGCAACCCATTCTAATCAGTGCTTGTAGTTTATCACAATTTCTATGTTTTTGTTTGTTTGTCCACTTTTTGAGGCTTGACCACAGGTTCTCAGTAGGATTGAGATTGAATTTCTTGGCCATGGAGCCAAAAGTTTAATGTTTTCTTCACCAAGCCACTTAGTTATCACTTTTTGCCTTCTGACATGGTGCTCCATCATGTTGGAAAAGCATTGTTTATCACCAAAATGCTCCTGGATCTTTAAGAGGAACAATCCTAGACAGGTCGCCAATCTATTGGAGGGCACACACACTCATACAGACACACATACTTAGAGACACCAATTAACATAACATGCATGTCTTTGGACTGTGGGAGGAAACCAGAGTACCTGGAGTAAACATGCAGGGAGGACATGCAGACTCCACACAGAAAGGACCCAGACCTCTCCACCCAGGGATTGAACCCGGGACCTTCTTGCTGTGCGGTGACAGAGCTACCCACTGAGCCACCGTGTCACTAAAGGGGGCTTCATTAGAGAAAATAACATTACCCCAGTCCTCTGCAGTCCAAACCCTGTACTTCCTGCAGAATGCCAGTTAGTTGATTTAGGTGCAATCTTACAAGCAGCAACGTTCTTGCCTATGAAGCCCTTCTGATGCAAAGCCTGTTTACACATGTTTACAGAAGTTTACAGCCTGTTTACACATGTTTACAGAAGTCCCATGGTTACAGAAGAAGACAATGATTTCAGGCACCACCCTCCTTTTAAAGCCATCTGATGACTCTTCATAACAATCTAGAGTTAATGCAAATCCCCACCATAAAACCTGAAGCAGCAAACTTTGTGAAAATCAAAATTTGTGGCAGTCTGAAAACGACTGTACATATCATTTGAAAATTTGGAGACCTCTCTCTCAGAGTACAAAGTGTACAAAGTACATTGTTACTATTGCTATTGGCTATTTTCATAGACAACAGAAGTATTGTAATCCTAAACAGTTTTTATGAACATAATTGTGATTGTTATGGTTACTGAGTACTAGGTGAATGATTTAGTTTGACACCAGAACTGCAGGGTCAGTTCAACATCTGACAGTGCACATAGCCTCCTGAACAATTATCTGTGAGAATATATAAGTACATAACTGCAAGTTAGAAAGAAGAAAAAAGGATAATAAGTAAGTGGCTAGGTTTGCTAGGTTTTTTACAGCCCCTATTCCAATGAAGTTGGGACATTGTGTAAAGCATAAATAAAAACAGAATACTATGATTTGCAAATCCTTTTCAACCCATATTCAATTGAATCCACTACAAAGACAAGACATTTCATGTTTAAACAAATAAACTTTATTGTTTTTTTGCAAATATTCACTTATTTTGAATTTGATGCCTGCAACACGTTCCAAAAGAATTAGGACAGGGGCAACAAAAGACTGAGAGAGTTAAGAAATTCTCAAAAAACACATATTTGGAACATTCCACAGGTGAACAGGTTAATTTGAAAATTAGAAAATTGGAGGTGAGTGTCATGATTAAAGGCTCAGTCGTTCACAAGCTTTGTGAACAACTGCATGAGCAAATAGTTCAACAAATTATGAACAACGTTTCCCAATGTGCAATTTGCAAGGCATGTAGGGATTTCATCATCTACAGTCCATAATATCAATAGATTCAGAGAATCTGGAGAAATCTCTGGAAGTAAGCATTAAGGCTGGAAACCAACAATGTATACTGATCCCTCAGGTGGCACTGCATTAAAAACTAACATCATTCTGTAATGGATATTACCACATGGGCTCAGGAACACTTCAGAAACCCATTGTCAGTTCATCGCTTCATCTACAAGTGCAAGTTAAAACTCTACCATGCAAAGCGAAAGCCATATATCAACAACACACAGAAATGCTGCCGGCTTCTCTGGGCCCAAGCTCATCTGAGATGGACTGATGCAAAGCTGAAGAGTGTCCTGAGGTCTGAGGAGTCCACATTTCAGATTGTTTTTTAAATCATCCTCTGGGTCAAGTCCTCTGGGTCAAAGAAGGTATGGGGGTGTGTTAGTGCTCATGGCACGGGTCACTTGCACATCTGTTAAGGAACCATTGTAGTTGAAAGGTACATACAGGTTTTGTAGCAACATATGCTGCCATCCAAGCAACGTCTTTTTCAGGGATGTCCTTGCTTATTTCAGCAAGACAATGCCAAGCCACATTCTGCATGTGTTACAACAGCATGGCTTTATAGTAAAAGAGTGCGGGTACTAGACTGGCCTGTCTGCAGCCCAGACCTGTCTCCCATTGAAAATGTGTGGCGCATTATGAAGTGCAAAATATGACAACGGAGACCCTGGACTGTTGAGCAACTGAAGTTGTACATCAAGCAAGAATGGGAAACAATTCCACCTACAAAGCTTCAATAATTAGTGTCCTCAGTTCACAAACGCTTCTTGAGTGTTGTTAAAAGGAAAGGTGGTGTAGCACAGTGGTAATCACACCCCTGTCCCAACTGTTTTGGAACGTTTTGCAGGCATTAAATTCAAAATGAGTAAATATTTGCAAAAAACAAAATAAAGTTTATCCATTTGTACATTAAATATCTTGTCTTTGTAGGGTATTCAATTGAATATGGGTTGAAAAGGATTTGCAAATCATAGTATTCTGGTTTTATTTATGTTTTACACAATGTCCCAACTTCATTGGAATTGGGGTTGTAAATTAATGTAGCACCTTTTTACACAGTCAAGTGCTTGAACATGGAACTATTATTTTCAGTGTGTATGAAAAAAAATGTCTGAGTATTGATTGTCTGTTATTACAGTGTACCAGAACACAGAGCATTTTGGTTTCATGTTCTTTACCATCATTCTAAATCCATATTCAATAAATGTTTCAGAGTCACTCGGTGATGTTGAGTTATGTCTATAGCTGATGTTTATAGCTGTTTATGTACAATGCATTATTGTACAGCTAAGATTCAGTATTCAGTCCACAGATCACTGATGTAAGAGTAACTATAATGCAATACTGTACAATGATACTCCATACTAGTAAATAAGGCAGGTTTTATATTTTTGATATGTAATTATATTTTAACTTTTGTCCCTCTGACTTTTTCTTGTCTGGGCAGGTAGCGAAAGTGTTGTGGTGGTACTACTTCTCTAAGCTGATTGAGTTTCTCGACACCATCTTCTTTGTACTAAGAAAGAAGAACAATCAGATCACCTTCTTGCATGTGTATCACCATGCATCCATGTTTATCATCTGGTGGTGTGTTCTCAATTGGATCCCCTGTGGACAGAGTAAGGCTGCCACATGATTGGCTAATCAGATTATTTGACAAATTACCAGGTGTACAGGTGTTCCTTAAGTGGAAATGTATTACAATTTAAATTCTTTCTGAAAACCTGTTGGAAAATGGCCTAAATATTGTAGTATTCAAGTCCAAATTAGCAGCAATTGTTATTACCAAGCTCAGCTTGGGATTCTGGTTGTGTTATTTGTGCCAGGACATGTTTGAACAATTCCAGAAAGCAGGCTTAACAAACTCTACCCTAACCCTGGCTAACCCTGAAATCTCACTTGATGAACACTTTAATGGGAGTTTTCAGAACAGCTGATCTGAGTTAGTTCAGTCACCTCTGAGTATTTTCACTCTGACTTAAGCGCATCCATGATGTCTATGAGAAAAAAGGAGGATAGATTATACTAGAGCCTCCCTTTGCTCTCAAAACAGCCTCTATTCTTGGTGTCATGGATTCCAGAAGATGTTAGACACATTCCTTTGAGAATTTATGCAGAGGTACATTCAGGTACATTTTCATGCTGAAAATCTCCG
The DNA here is from genome assembly GCA_028566375.1 of Leptodoras nelsoni. Lineage (NCBI taxonomy): Eukaryota > Metazoa > Chordata > Actinopteri > Siluriformes > Doradidae > Leptodoras > Leptodoras nelsoni. The sequence goes on from JAOVVG010000027.1 coordinate 8,714,986, forward strand.
ATTCTGCCACATGCTGAAGGTGTTCTATTGGATTCAGATCCAGTGACTGGGAAGGCTACTGCAGAACATCTTCATCTTCATTAAACCAATTTGAGATGAACATTTGCTTTTCGGGCGGCACGGTGGCGCAGTGGATAGCGCTGTCGCCTCACAGCAAGAAGGACCTGGGTTCGATACCTGGGTGGGGCGACCTGGGAAATTTCTGTGTGGAGTTTGCATGTTCTCCCAGTGTTCGCGTGGGTTTCCTCCGGGTACTCCGGTTTCCTCCCACAGTCCAAA
>JAOVVG010000027.1:8715364-8736147 GCA_028566375.1 Leptodoras nelsoni
CTGGGCACCGGCTCCCCCGTGACCCCGTAACTGGGAATAAGCGGTACAGATAATGACTGACTGACTGACTGACATTTGCTTTTCGACAAGCTGGAAGTAGCCATTAGATGATGGGTAAATTGTAGTCATGAAAGGATGCACATGGTAAGCAACAGTACTCAAATAGGCTGTGGCATTCATAGTATGATTGATTGGTATTAACTGTTGCAAAGTGTGCCAAGAAAACATTCCCCATACCATTACATGTTGACACAAAGCAGGTTGCATCCATGGATTCATGCTGTTGGCATCAAATTCTGACCCTACCATCTGTGGTATCTAACTATCATGGTAACTGACCAGAGTCTGAGTTACCTCTCTTTCTGGAATGGAAAACCCAAAGTTCCCCTTACCTCAGGGTTATCAAACTAAGAGTTGTACTTAAACTTGCTTACTGAAATAGCCCCATGTTTAAATTCTCAAGAAAATGCTTTTGCAAGACTAGAAAAAAAATATTGACCTTTCATGAAACTGGAGTAACTGACTGACTCGCAAATATCCAAAACCAACAGACTTGAAATGAGTCCTAAGAGGCAAGTGGAATAAGGTTTCTCATGTACATCACAGAAATATAATTTTGATTGTTACCTTATTGTGACACGGTGGCTCGGTGGGTAGCACCGTCGCCTCACAGCAAGAAGGTCCTGGGTTCGATCCCCGGCTGAGGCGGTCTGGGTCCTTTCTGTGTGGAGTCTGCATGTCCTCCCCGTGTCCGCGTGGGTTTAGTCCGGGTACTCCGGTTTCCTCCCACAGTCCAAAGATATGCATGTAAAGTGTGTGCGTGCGCATGTGTGCCCTATGATGGATTGGCGTCCTGTCTAGGGTTGTTCCAGCCTATGCTGCCGGCTAGACCCTGAAAAGCGGTCAAGAAAATGAATGAATGAATGAATTTTTACATTATTAATATTGACATACATATTTTTACTATGTTACTTGTCGTAATGAAGGAACATCTATAAAATCTTGCAGTACAAATCCAGGGAGTCACAAGTCTTTATAAAAAGACAGGGGGTATTCCAGAAATCAGGTTTAATACAATTTGCCATGCCCCCACACTAGTCCAGTAGCAGATGCCAATAGACTATTATTAAAATATGGTCTATAATAATACATGTTGCTAATTGAAATACAACCCCAACTCCAATGAGTTTTTCCAATGACATTGTGTAAAACATAAATAAAACCAGAATACAATGATTTGCAAATCCTTTTCAACCCATATTCAATTGAATACACTACAAAGACAAGATATTTAATGTTTAGATGGATAAACAAATATGAATGATAAATGGATAAGCAAATATTAATTCATTTTGAATTTGATGCCTGCAACCACGTTCAAAAACAGTTAGGACACGGGCATGTTTACCACTGTGTTACACCACCTTTCCTTTTAACAACACTCAATAAGCGTCTGGGAACTGAGGACACTAATTCTTGAAGCTTTGTAGGTGGAATTCTTTCCCATTCTTGCTTGATGTACAACTTCAACAGTCCGGCGTCTCCGTTTTCGTATTTTGCACTTCATAATGCAACACACATTTTCAATGGGAGACAGGTCTGGACTGCAAGCAGGCCACTCTAGTACCCGCACTCTTTTACTCTGAAGCCATGTTGTTGTAACACGTGCAGAATGTGGCTTGGCATTGTCTTGCTGAAATAAGTAGGGACGTCCCTGAAAAAGACATTGCTCAGATGGAAGCATATGTTGCTCCAAAACCTGTATGTACCTTTCAGCATTAATGGTTCCTCCACAGATGTGCAAGTTACCCATGTCATGGGCACTAACACACCCCTATATCATCAGAAATGATGCTTTTGAACTTTTTGCTGACAATCAAGACAGTCCTTTTCCTCTTTGACCCAGAGGAAACAACGTCCATGATTTCCAAAAACAATTTGAAATTGGACACTTTTCTACTTGTGTCAGTCCATCTCAGATGAGCTTGGGCCCCGAGAAGCCGGCAGCATTTCTGGGTATTGTTGATATGTGGCTTTTGCTTTGCATGGTAGAGTTTTAACTTGCACTTGTAGATGGAGCAGTGAACTCTGTTCCCTGACAATGGGTTTTCTGAAGTGTTCCTGAGCCCATGTGGTAATATCCATTACAGAATGATGTTAGTTTTTAATGCAGTGCCACCTGAGGGATCAGTATACATTGTTGGTTTCCAGCCTTGATGCTTACTTCCAGAGATTTCTCCAGATTCTCTGAATCTTTTGTTGATATTATGGACTCTAGATGATGAAATCCCTACATTCTTTGCAATTGCACATTAAAACGTTGTTTTTAAACTGTTGGACTATTTGCTCATGCAGTTCTTCACAAAGTGGTGAACCTCGTACCATCCTTGCTTGTGAACAACTGAGCCTTTTGGGGATGCTTAATTTATACCCAATCACCTGTTTTATTAAATTATCATTAATTAATTAATTAATTAATTCATTCATTTATTCATTTTCTTAACCACTTATTCCTTTTCAGGGTCACGGGAGAGCCAGTGCCTAGCCAGCAACATAGGGCGCAAGGCAGGAAGAACCCTAGACAGGGTGCCAATCCATCATAGGGCACACACACTCACTCACACACACACTCACACACTAGGGCCACTTTAGAGACAATCAACCTACCGTGCATGTCTTTGGACTGTAGGAGGAAACTGGAGTACCCAGAGTAAATCCACACAGACATGGGGAGGACATGCAGACTCCACACAGAAAGGACACAGACTGCCCCACCCAGGGATTGAACCCGGGACCTTCTTGCTGTGAGGCGACGGTGCTACCCACCGAGCCAATTTATATATAAATTATATATAATAAAATTAAATATCTTGTCTGAGTACTGTCATTTTGACAGTTCTGAACATTTGTGTAGACTGTACAATAAAATAGGGATAGGAGAAAATTAAGGTTATGTTAAACAAAACCTGCAAGCGAGCAGATTAGGTTAACAAAGTCAGTTACCATGGTAACTGCCTTCCACCCAGTGAGTGCTAGGATAGGCTCCAGCATCCCTGCAACCTAGTAGTAGGATAAGTGGCTTAAAGAGTGAGTGAGTGAGTGAGAGTAAGAGCTTTTGCAGTCACCTGTATTCAGGTTGCAGACAGAGTAAAATTAAAATGTGCCTCTCAAATTTCAGTCAGAGTAATGAACTATTTAGCTGGATCTAATGTATTATTTATAAGATTATATATGTGTCTTCAGGATGGGATTGACTTAACTGATGTGCTGCATGGTTTCTGTGCAGGTTTCTTTGGACCCACATTGAACAGCTTCATCCACGTGCTGATGTATTCATACTACAGCTTGTCCACCATTCCTTCCATGCAGAAGTACTTGTGGTGGAAACGCTATCTCACACAGGCCCAGCTGGTTAGTACCATAAGGAAACCTAATGTTTTTACCCCATAAATACTTTATGTACATTTTGTCTAATGAACATGAACAATAATGTTAAAGTAATTTTAGGCCATGTTCCTCATGTTCCGCAGTTTAAACCTTAATTTCCCATGTCATTGTAAAAATATTTATTATTCCTGCCTCCCTATTGGCCTCCCTCTGGCCCTAGTTATGTGTACCATATATCTATGTGCTTCAATTACTCTTGTAAGTCGCTTTGGATTAAAGCGTCAGCTAAATGCTATGTAATGTAATGCCACACCCTGCACTGTACAAAGTTTTTGGCACACACAAACAGGTTTTTGCCAACTGTTTTTTGAGACATCAAAAGTAAACTTTATCCAGTCAGGTGCTCTGTCCTCTGAGGGAGCTGATGCCGTTGTGTGTGTTGGTCTGTACAGCTCACAGTGTGTTTGAGATGCATTTTCCTTCACTTTAGGCACTTTTGCACTGGAGGGACTTTTCCTAGTTCTTAGAACTGAACCCTGTTTCTCGCATGTTTGCACTTCAGGAACTGGGGATGATTGTAGTTCTTAGAACGCCGTGCATAGGGACTTTTCTAGTAGGTAATTTTCTCTGCGCATAGGGACTGAGTGATGTAAGTGTGCTGTGATTAGTCCAGACGCATGTACCTGTTGACCGCAGCTGCGATTGTTAAATATACTTGTGCACACCGGTAGTTGTGTAAACAGAAACTCTTGCAAAATATGGAAAAAAAACACTACAGACAAATGGAGACAGTGAAGTCCAGGCTTTACTGAGTCTGTACATGACTGAGGAGGTACAAAGAGATTTTCAGTTGTCTAGGTGAAATGTAAAAATATTTGCTAGCATTTCATCCCAACTTGCTATGTTAGGCTTTAGCAAAGATTCTAATTTTTTTTTAAGTTATTTTTTTATATAAGCTGCAGTAATTGGTAACATGTAAATAAAGGTTTGTGAGGAAATATTGTTTCACAAAAGACAAAGCTCACAACAATAAGTATTTGTAATCCTTTTCATTTCTGCTTCAGAGGTGTCCTGCAACACAATCTGAAAGATTATCAAGGTTTTTTTTATTTGGGCTTTGCAGGGTTTGACAGGTGATTGAAGTGTGTTTGTGTGTCTGTCTATGTTTGAGCGTGTGTGTGTTTGTGTGCGTAGTTTGGGGGTGACAATACTTTTAATCAAACACATGATTGTTTGTGTGTGTGTAAGCATATAGTAGCTGGGAGTGTAAATACACTCAGTGTGTATACAAACTGTTATTCAAGCAGAAGTACTGATGACAAAAAATTAGAAACTGAAATGAAATCAGTGGGAGTGGATGGGGAAAAAAGGGTGATAAAAATGAGTGCATGGATCCCTTAGCCTTATACACACGCACAGTTTCCGAACGTGTCGGACATTTTAGCATTGGAACGGTGTAGATATTTCGGAAATTGCGGCAGTTGAAATCCGGACAAAACTACCCTTTCTAATAAAAATAATAATAATATTTAAGAAGAACAAGTGTGATTGCCTACTGCAATCACTCTAATAACTAAAGAGGTGCATTTCCTGAAGAAAATGTGAGTGTGATTGCAGCGAAGCAGTGACATTATCAGCAGCACATCATAGCATTATCATAGCATTACTGTGTGTGTGTGTGTGTGTAAGGACATAGTTTTGGGTGGTAGGTGGCAATACTTTTGCTCAGACTCATGATTGTGTGTGGGTGTATGTGTAAGGACGTAGTTTGGGGGTGAAAGGTGCCAAAACTTTTATTCAGACTCATGACTGTGAGTACGTATGTGTGTGTAAGGATGTAGTTTGAGGTGGAAGGTGGCAATACTTTTGCTCAGACTCATGATTGTGTGTGTGTAAGTAGAGACCAAACCCTGGTCTTAATATTAGAAATTGGTCTATAATTAGAATGGTGAACTCAGTTCCACTTACTATATACATGCACTTTGTATTTCTACAATTACAGACTATAGTCCATCTGTACATACTTTGATAGTCCCCTTTATTCTGTTGTCCAGTGGTCAGGACCACCACAGATCAGGTACTATTTGGGTGGTAGATCATTCTAAGCACTGCAATGACACTGATCTCTGGTGATTCTCTGGGGTCCTGACCATTAGATAACAGAGTAAAGGGGACTAACAAAGTTTGTAGAGAAACAGATAGACTGCATTCTCTAATTATAGAACTACAATGGACATGTATATGGTAAGTGGAACTGAGTTCACTGGTCCCTTCTTCCCCTTTACCCTGTTCTCTAATGGTTAGGAACCCCACAGGACCACCACAGATCAGGTACTATTTGGGTCGTGGATCATTGTCTAATAGAGTGGACAGTGAGTGGACACCGTTTAAAAACTTCAGCAGCGCTACAGTGTCTGATCCAGTCATACCAGCACAACACACCACCACATCAGGGTCACTGCAGTGCTGACAATCATCCATCACCCAAATTGTACCTGCTATATACCTGCTGCATAATTGAGGGGTGCCAATGCTTATGCTACAATAATATACAATACCATACAATACATTTTTATGACTTATGATTGTGTGTGTGAGGACATAGTTTGGGCCATTGTTTGGGTGTGCCAATACTTTAGCTCACACAGAAGTGTGGGGGTGCCAATACTTTTGATCAAACTTTTATTACTTTTGTTTGTAAGAATATAGTAGCTGGGAGTGTAAATACATTTGATCAGACTGGTTATAGTGTGTACACAAACTGTTATTCAAGCAGAAGTACAGATGACAAAAAATTAGAAACAGAAATAGAAAAGAATGGGAGTGGATGGGGACAAAAGGGAGATAAAAACGAGTGTGCCTACTCTTTTACTGTTCACTGCTCATTGTGTTTCCAACCCTCCATGCACTTGACCTTTTATGGAGTTTTGTGGGCATCACAAAATGCAAAAAAGCCGTTAGAAATACTCTGTGCACATTATAGGTCATCAATATACCAAATGTTCATGAAAATTGAACATTTACTTCAGCTAAACATTGATTGCTGTTTTTCTTGGTTTCAGGTTCAGTTTATATTAACTATATCACACACATTAAGCGCAGTGATTTTCCCCTGTGGTTTTCCTCTGGGCTGCCTGCTCTTTCAGTCCAGCTACATGGTTACGCTCGTCATGTTATTCGTCAACTTTTACATGCAGGTAAGGAATGATGTTCTCAGTGCATTGGTTTCTAATAATTACATGATTCATTTCTTTCACCATCTATATGTCAACAGTGAACAAAATACAAATAATGCATAGAAAATAATTCCATTCAAACATGAATGTAACAAAATTGAATGCCACACTCCTACTTAACTCTTAATCCAATTTCACTGTATTGCAGACTTATAGAAAAAAGCCAGCCAGAGATGTCAAAGCTAGAGAAATGATGACAAACCACATAAATGGCATCTCATCCAGTGTTAATGGAGCCAAACATAAACTGCCATGAGGACAAATCAGGGCTCTACAAAATTCATCTATGTTGACTAATAGCAGGGATAATCCTCATTAATTGTAATAAAGTAACTATGCTTTTTATATAGAGTACTGTTTTTAACCTTTTGCATTATGCTTTTGTTCGGTTCTTGACGGGGTTTAGGACTGTACTGTACCTCTGTATAGTCATGGTACACTCAATATCTTTGGTATTTGGAAATAATCTCAATTGTATAGATAGTCATGTGAATTCCATAATGCAGAATTATTTTGTCACATTTTCAATTGTCTCTCAAAACTACATTAATCTAATTAAGTTATATACAATCCCACTGGCTTTCATTCCTGCTTTGTCCCGTTTTGATCGTATACACAGAAGAATTTACAAATACATTGCAATCATTTTTATGATGTATGAGTAACCATTACAGCAATATGGTGAATTCAGTCAGTGGACGAAAATGGCTCTATCTGATGGGGACCTGGTGTCACTTTCTGGTTGACTTTATTACCATCTAGCCATGTAGTAATTTTTTCCATCCCCAGAAAAAAAATACTTTCCAAATTACCTACCGTTATTCACCTCAGCAGTTGTCTGATCATTTTAGTCTTAACCACATGCACATCCATGATTTTCTATGCAAATTCTTCTTTGCATTGGAAAAACTAAAATGGTTGCTAGTGCTATATTTAGTCTCATAGTATCAGTTAACTCCCAAATCTATTCTCTGCTCCAGCACCTCTACAACTCCTTTGATGCCATGTTGTCAAAGTGTTTCAGAAACACAGTGCCTTGCAAAAGTTTTGCTCCTTAAATAATCATAGTCAAAACTGTTTTATGAAACAATTACATGAAATCAAAACGGTGTTTATATTGCCTTTTTGTAAAGCAAGCCATGCTTTCATGTTGTAAATACACAATTACACCGATCAGGCACAACATGACCACCTCCTTTTCTCTACACTCATTGTCCATTTTCTCAGTTCCACTTAGCATATACTAGTGCATCTCAAAATCTTTTTAATTTTCAAGGTTCATAATTAATTTGTCAAAGTTAAATTGTCATTTTATATTCATGTCAAGAGACATATTTCAAGCATTCAAACAGCCAGAATCTTCAGCAATGACCTTCTGTGGCCTTGTGGAGGGTGTTGATTGTCTTCTCAACAACTGTCAAGTCAGCAGTCTTCCCCATGATTGTGGTTGCATGTGCTGAACTGTCACTTTATATGTAATGAATATACAATATGACAGTTTACCTTTTTAAAATAAAATTATGAAAAAAATGAACTTTCCACTATATTCAAATTTTTTTAGATGCACTAGAAGATGCACTTACAGACTGTAGTCCATCTGTTTCTCTACATACTTTGTTAGTCCCGTTACTCTGTTCTCTAATGCTCAGGACCCCCACAGATCAGGTACTATTTGGGTGGTGGATCATTCTCAGCACTGCAGTGTCCCTGATGTGGTGGTGGTGTGTTGTACTGGTACGAGTGGGTCAGAGACAGCAGTTCTGCTGGAGATTTTAAACACTGCGTTCACTTACTGTGCACTCTATGAGACACATCCACCATATTGCTTCACCCTGTAGATGTAAAGTCAGAGACAGTAGCACATCTGTTGTTGCACAGTTTGTGTTAGTCATCCTCTAATACTGCATCAGTGCTCACAGGATGCTGCCTACAGAATGCTGGTGACTGGATATTTTTGGTTGGTGGACTATTCTCAGTCCAGCAGTGATACTGCAGTGTTTAAAAACTCCAGCAGCACTGCAGTGTCTGATCCACACCAGTACAACACACTAACACCACATCAGTGTTACTGCAGTGCTGAGAATGGTCCACCACCCAAATAGTACCCGATCTGTGGTGGTCCTGTGGGGGTCCTGACCATTAGAGAACAGAGTAAAGGGGTATAACAAAGTATGTAGAGAAACAGATGGACTACAGTCTGTAATTGTAGAAGTACAAAGTGCAGCTATGTGGTAATATTTAGTACATAGTAAACAGAAGTAATTATTAGCAGCTGTTGAATGTCAATTGTTAAATTATTTGTAGAATACAATATCAAGAATATAAAGGGTATTTCAATTTCATAGTAGAGCACAATATGAGTATATCACACAACGGATGCCAGTGTTTAATAAATAAATTACTAAAAATACACTATCTAGTGTGCTCCCATAGTTTCACACACACCTGAGGTCTCCTAAATGTATTAATGGCAAACGGTGTACTGTCTTTATTTGTCCTAAATTAATCAGCTTGCACAAACTTATTTGGCTCTACATTTCATTAATAAATGCTGGACTCATTCTGTGTTGTAGCAAATTTTACTTTCATTTGATTTTCATACTCAATTGATTAGATTCAAATCTAAGATTCTCTGGTCTCTAAGAATAAACTAGTGTTTGTCAAATTTATAATTGTAATTGTATTATTTATTGTATAATTGATTTCTTTGTATTGGGTAAAGTGCAGCACTACAGGATTTTGGGTTTCACTCCTAAAAAAAAATTCTTCTACAAGAGATATTTATATTTACCCACAGGACAGGCTCTGAGACTACCATCATATCAGACTTGATGCAGAATCACTATTCACAAATCATGGACATTCAAGTTATTCCATAATGGCAATGGCCTCTTTCAGCAGGATGATGCACCCTACCACAAACATTTTCAGGAATGGTTTGAGGAACATGACAAATCTCAATCTGATTGGGCATCAGTGGGATATGCTGGACAAACAAGACAGATTCATGGAGGCCCCAGCTCTAAACTTACAGGATCTGCTGCTCTAATATCTTGGTGCCAGATACCACAACACACCTTCAGAGGTCTTTTGCAATCCATGTATTGATGGGTCAGAGAAGTTCCAACACTAAGAGGACCTACACAATATTAGGCAGGTAGTTTTAATGTTATGGCTGATTGATGTAAATGCCACTTAATGGAACATGCTTGTCTTCATGAACTTTTATTTCCATATATTATTTAAACAAATTGTAATTTTCTGTAAACATAAATTGACAAAGATAATGCAATTGAATATAAGTCATAAAGATCTAACTTGTACAGTGCTCATAGTGGCTTTACTATTCATGTGTAGTTTATAGCTGTAATTTGTAGTCATAAAGTCTTCACTCTCTCATACTGTTTTCAGTCTCTCCAACTGGAACTGCAGTGGGCTGAAAAAAGTGTAATTCATGAACTAGGAACAATAAAAGTGTTATTTTCACTATGAATATAAGATAAGACAAGTCTATTGATCCCAAAAGGAAATCTGAAAAATGTGAGGATGAAGCTTTAGGTGAAGCCTACCATACTAGGCCTTGCTTCTGTTCCTTCTGCTTGTCCTTGGTGGGTTTGGACCCCCTCTCTAAGTAACTCTAGAGAATCCAGCCTAGAAGGAATAGAAGCAAAACAAACTTGATTTTAAAATCTTAACAGGTTTAGGATTTTGAACACACTGAACATGCTATATTATACATTACCTCTTTTGCTGTTTGTTACAGAATGTTCTCACTGTATTAGACACTGACTGCCAGAAACCCTGGAAGAAGGACAAGGAACGACACAGCAAAACTGCAATTCATAGTCATACATTTGCATCCCACATTAATGACTTACTTTGTTACGCGACTACTCAAAAGACTGTCAGTTACTTAACTGCACTTAATTGCACTACGCAGAAGAATTAAGTGTGATTACAAATAATAATAAATTAACAGCATTAAAAATTTAAATGCTGATAAAAATCGTTAAATTACGCAAACCAGCAGTGGTATCAGTGAACACAAACATTCTATAACTCGTTTTAGGCTGCATTCCGGAGAGCATTGGGGTCGCTCCTTGATTACATTGGTTGTGTTCTATAAGACAGCTGTATTTAGCATGATAAATCAAACACCACGGTTCAGACTGATTTTCAATACACTGTTCAGACTGTGGGGGTCCTGACCATTAGAGAGCAGAGTAAACGAGACTAACAATGTATGTAGAGAAACAGATGGACTACAGTAATTGTAGTGTAGAGAAAAGGAGGTGGTCATAATGTTGTGCCTGATCATTGCACATTGTGCCTGATCAGTGCACAAACAAACAGCATGCTAGTATAAGTCAAAAAGTATAGTATCACTCAAAAACACACAAGCTATATTTTGCTCCCTAATACTGTATAACAAGAGACAAGGGAATGCAAGTCGAGAATGATTTGTGCAGGTATCAGTGCTTTCAAATATTAAGAGACACTTCCTGGATGCCCTGTACCCCTTCCCTCATATCACATGCTCTCAACTTGGAGATACTTAGGGTCCTTTGCTTTCTGTCAAAGTTTTCAGAGAATGTTTTGAACTTATTAATATGAAATGAATTAGATCAGTGTATATTTGACTTGGTTAACATTAGGCAAGTACAGTATACAATAATCATTAGCTGCATTGCTAAATTTATTATGCCATCAAAAAAAGAGAAAAAAAGGGTAAAGATTTTAACCCCAACAATGTAATGAAGTGTCAACACTAACACTACAAATAATGTTATATTAATTATAAGTAAAATGTGTTAAATACTCCATTTTGTTTTTCTATTTGACAAGCTCTCTCCCTGTGCTATCCTGGCCACATGAACAACAGCCCAAGGAGGGTTATATCACAATGTGCTATGTTTTTTGTAAACTCCTTACTGAGCAATACTGCAGAATCTCTTAACATCCACTATTCAGCTGAGATTTCTACTGCCACAGCTCCAGAATGAACAGCTTGCACCCATCAGCCACAATATTAAAACCATTGACAGGTGAAGTCAATCACATTGATTATCTCATTAAAATTGCACCTGTCCAGGGGGTAGCAAGACAAAGGTGACTTCGACAAGGGCCAAATTGTGATGGGTAGATTGGGTCCAAGCATCTCCAAAATGGCATGTCTAGTTGAGTGTTCCCAGTATGCCGTTTTTTGTACATACCAAAGGTTGTCGACCAGGGAACTGGTGACAGTGTCATGGGTGCCCAAGGTTCACTGATGTGCATGGGGAGTGAAGGCTAGCCCATCTGCTCCAATCCCACAGAACAGCTACTGTAGCATAGATTGCTGAAAAAGTTAATGCTGGTTATGATGGAAAGGTGACATCACATCTTGCTGCATGTGGGGCTGTGTAGCTGCAGACTGATCAGAGTGCCATGCTGATCCCTGTACACCACTAAAAGCACCTATAATGGGCACATGAGCATCAGAACTGGACCATGGAGCAATGGAAAAAGGTGGCCTGACCTGATGAACCATGGTTTCTTTAACATCATGTGGATGGCTAGGTGTGTGTGTCACAGGTGTGCCTTACCTGGTGAAGAGATGGCACTAGGATGCACTATGGGAAGAAGGCAAGTCATCAGTAAAGCAGCAGTGTAATGTTCTGGGCAATGTTCTGCTGGGAAACCCTAGGTCCTGGCATTCATGTGGATATTACTTTGACATGTAACACTTACCTAAATATTGTGCGAGAGCAAGTACACATCTTCATGTCAACTGTATTCCCTAATGGCAAACTGGCCTCTTTTAGCAGGATGATGCACCCTTCTACACTGCAGAAATTGCTCAGGAATGGTATGAGGAAAATGACAAAGGGTTCAAGGTGTTAAATCGGCCTCCTTTGTAGCATTGTACTTATTTGTACAATTTGTATAAGGGTACTCTTTCCAAGCTGAGAACACAGACTTTGTAAGTTGCTCTGAATAAGACAGTGCGTAAAAAAATATAAATGTAAAAATATTGCTTAGCTGAAAAAAAAAGTTTGGAAACCTGTCTTCTGTTCTGGAATATTTGCATTCCTTGCTTGTTAGTATTTTATTGACAGCCCAATGCCCTTAACATCCTCATGAATCATTATGAGTCATTAAATGTTTATAAAATTGTAACTTTGATTTCAAGCAGTAGAATGCTTGAGTGGATTTGAAAGTGATGTCATTACATCAACTTTATTTACATTGGTGAGAGTGGGTATGGGCTCATAGAGTTAAAAAAATAATTCTTTTTCACACTAATTATACCTAATGCAGGCTCGATCAAAGATATTCCCAAGGACCTCAGAAAAAGTATTATTGATGCTCACCAGGCTGGAAAAGGTAACAAAACCATTTCTAAAGAGTTGGGCTTCCAGCAATCCATGGTAAGAAAATATATAAATGGAAGAAATTCAGAACCATGGTTACTCTCCCAAGAAGTGGTGGTCCTGCAAAAATCACTCCAAGGGCACAGCAAATATCATCCAAGGGTAATATCTAAGGATCTACAAGCCACTCTTGCATTGAGTAATGCCAATGTTCATGAGTACACTATCAATCAAACACTTAACTAGAATGGTACACATGGTAGTATAGCAAGGAGGAAGCAACTAGTCTGCTGTCTGTCTGAAGTTTGCATAAGACCACATGGATAAGCCAGAATCAATTTCAATTTTCTGTGGACAGATGAATGGCAACACTGCATTCCAACATATGAACCTCATCCCAACCATGAAGCATGGGGATGGCAGTACCATGGTTCAGGGCTGCTTTGCTGAGTCAGGTCCAGGATGGCTTGCTATATCTGATGGACCTATGAATCTTAGATGGCACCAGCAAATTCTATAGGAAAACACCAACAGATACTTGTGTGTCTGTGCACAAGTAAGTCTATAGAGAAATGATTAAAGCAGAAGAAATATTTTTACATTTTAGTATGGGCAAGTCAAGGTCCAGACCATAGCCCAGTAGAAATATTGTAGAAGAACCTAAAAAGATCAACTCATGCAAGGAAACCCACCACTGAGATGAAACAGTTTTGTAAGAAGGAAAAAATAAAAAAAATCATCCAACCCCCTGTGCAGGATTTAATACCAGAAATGCTTGACCAAACGCTTTTGGAACAATATACTCTGATCAGATTAAACAAAAATAGAACTCTTTGGAAATAATTCAGCTCATCATGCTTGGAGAAAGAAGCTTCACACACGTGAGCCCCATATACCTTACCATAACAACAAGTATGGAGCGAGGAGCTTCATGAAATGGGGCTGCTTCTCTGCAAACCACATTGGGGCATTACATGGCATTGAAAGAAACATGACTAGCGTGGTGCATGGGGACATACTAGAGGACAATTTTATCTCATTGGCCAAGATGGCTTTAACTCAAGATGGCCTTGTATGATTCTGAAACTGGCAGTACAGGCAAACTTTCTTCATCTTGGGGAATTGAAGGTGATTTGCCAAGAGGAATGCGCTAAAATCTGCAAAAAAAGAATTCTTGGCTAGGCTGACTGTTTAAACAACCAATAGCTCCAATTGTCTTCTCTTGGTTTGATGGCATACATGATGCAGTTATTGCAAGCAAATTATATAACACCAAATATTAAGTGTTATCTTTTTATATTTTAATCTGTTCCTATACATTTAATACCAAAGGTCCAACACATCTAGATTTAAATAAGAAAATGACAGCTGAAATTCTCATCCATTGTCCCATATTCATCTTTTGAGCTCAAACCCAAATATCTAGATCAGTGTGCAGCTTAAAAAAAGATTTAAAAAAAATAATCAGCATTGTTCCAATACTTGCAGGCACTGTATGCACTGGATGCTTATATACCATTATATTCCCCAATAATTTTGCTGTTGACTGACTGTTATTCATAAAGATCATGTTTCATCTACTTATGCTTCTGTAAATGCCTGACTGTTGTACATATTTAATATTATTGTGGAAGAAAACAACATTAGACAGTGAGTGTGGAGGAAAGCACAAAAAGTGTGAGTGTGGAAGGAAACTGACCACAGTTTCTTTCTCAATGTTCTTTAAGGAAATACAGTTCTGCTCCAGCTGACCCAGCTGCTGCATTACAGCATTCTGTAAGCCTTCCAAATGAATAATCCTTCATACAGAAAAACAGAGCAATGGATGACTTTCGGTAACGTAATACTTCACACTCATACATCACTAAAACAAGGTTAATTTTTTTGAAATGTACAATTATGGCACAGAATTTATACACAGTCCCACCAAAAGTATTGGAACAATACAAGGCCACTTCTTCCGTCTATGCTATACATGGAACACATCTAGGTTTGAGATTAAAAAGATGAATATGAGATGTATCAGAATTTCATTTAATTTCCTGGTATTTACATCTAAATGTGTTAACCAACTTAGAACATGGCACCTATATTTGAACACATCCATTTTTCATGTGTGCCCTGTTAGACTGACTGTTTAAAAGAATTTTTTTAATGTCTAATCTTGATTGGAGCACCAGGTTGTGTGTGTGAAGACTGCACTTGTTTTTAAAAAGGTTAAACCAACTTGAGAGAGCTGTGTATAGAAGAAAAACAAGCCACTTTGAAACTGAGAAAAGAGGGAAAATTGATCAGAGCTACTGCACAAGCATTGGACATAGCCAATAGAACAATTTGGGATGACCTGAAAAAGAAGGAAACCAACTACGATACAAGCCTAGAAAAGCATCAAAGAAGAATGCAACAGTTTTGATCTCATTGGGTTGCTGACTTGATGCAAGTACTGCTAGCAAGGGATATGCAACCAAATATCAAATATCTGTTCACTTTTAGTACCTATATATTCGACGTTCTGCTAAAGGTGCCATGTTCTAAGTTGTTTAACACACCTAGATGTAAATATCAGGGAATGAAAATCTTCAGTGTATAGCAAAGAACAGAAGAATAGGCCTTGCCATTCCAATACTTCAGAAGGGGACTGTACAGTATAATGGGAATGGTCTTTTACTACCTTTGATCATGTACTGTTTTTAGCAAAGAGGATACAGTTTTCTGGCAATCAGCCAAAGACCTCAGTGACTTTGCTTCAGTCTTCTTATACCTGGACTGTAAATGGAAGTAGACCCATTTCTTATGTCTATTAAAGTTTCTCAGTAATTTTTGCATAATCATACATTTTCCTGGAATGATTACTTACAGAGAAGTGATTTCTTAGCTGAGCTTTAAAGGAATCAAAGGCAGCCATGACTCCAGAACTCAACTCCGTCTCAGATTCTTCATCTTCCATCAATGCTTGGGCTATTTCTTACATACATGGGCATGCACGCACTTACTAAAACTATTACATTCTTCAAAACTATTAATGGTGTTCTAATTTAATTATGCAGACTTATTTTGCCCACTATTTTGAACATCAGAAATATTATGAAAATAAATGCGTTCATTTTGTCTCCCCCTCGTGAAAACTAAGAATGCCTACCTTTAGCACTCTCCAGAGAGGGGACGATGATGGGGAGTTTTCTGGGTTTGAGTGTAGAGAATGAGAGCTGCTCCTCACCTCCAACCTCACAACCCGCATTCAGTTCTGCTTGATAAGGATTCAAGTCAGTTGCACAAAATTGAAACAAAAAGGTTGTTTTTTTTTGTCTAAAGTGTGAATAATTGTTTGCAACATACCTGTTGATGCCAGTAGTTTTTTGTTTGAAGGCACAGCTAGTTCTTTATCTACCGTGCCTTCCTGATTGAAAAAAAAATCCATTAAATACTATCCTATTATTCTTCACTATTATAGAATACTTGTGTCCATGTTATAACATGTTAATTATTTTTTGGATAATTAAATATAATTACATGAAATAATATTTTTCCCCCCAGGTCTGCACAGTTGCTATTACTCTATAATGACATGTATGAAGAAATAGAACGGAATACCCCAACAGATCCAACAGGTTCCTCCTCTGTGAAGACAGAATCTTCAAGAACTGTCTCATCTTGAAACCATGTAATAGGAAAAAGAGAATGGGAATTGATTTTCTAACAAGTTTACATCTGATCTACTATAGCTGCAAGCAAAGTCATGCCACTAAGAATAGTGTGTATAAGGTCCATTTTTTGTCAAAGTCTATTTATCTATACATGGTCATACAAGGTAACCCTAGCAGTGAAATGCTTTGATGGCTGCTCTTACACATTAACACTAAGATATGAAAGATATGATATTACAGAAGAGATACAACATGGAAACAGAATAATTTACAAAAATATAATAAAAAATATACACTAAAATAAAAATGGAAATAGAATAAATAACAAGAATGTAATCAAATATAATCGGAATATACACTAAAATGGAGCTGGAATGTAAAATAATGCAGTGCAAATAAAAAAATACATAATGAAGTGAAAATAGGTCTGGCAGTGGCTGCTTTCAGTTCAATTCTAAAGCACTTTTAACAATGGACATTGTCCCAAAGAAGCTTTAAAAAGACAAAATTCAGACATAAACTTGTAGATTTTATCCCTAACTTTCCTTATTTCACTGAGTCATTACACTATGTCAGTGGTAACTGCTGTAAAAGATTTTTAGTAGGAACATGGAAGATTATGTTGGAGTTTACAAGTGAGAGCAGGAAAAAGAGCAGGCTCTCCTAGAACTAATGGGCTAGGCCATATTGCTTTCTTCCTTGGCAAGTACCAATAGCAAAGTCATCACCTTGTGACTGTGATAACACATAGATAGCCTATAAAAGGCCCCTTGTGTCAAGCTCATTCATTGGCCACTCTCGGCAAACCAAGTGTTAATGATGTCCAGAGTGCAAATGCTACAATGCTAACTGGGGGTGTGAGTGTGGGAGTTACCTAGAACAGTGCAGAAGACTTCAGTGGCCTGAAGTCTTACAATTCTTACTTGCTTACTTGCTTCACACCTGTTGAATTTAAACATCACTTAAATAGAACCTGCCTGGCAATGTGAAGCAGGACAGAAAGTCTCAAAAACAGCACATGATGCCACGTTCTAAAGAAATTTGAAAACTGATGTGAAACAATCTACCAGATTTGAAAGTGTTACCAAGCCATTGCTGAGGCTCTGGGACTCCAGTGAACCACAGTGAGAGCCGTTGTACACAAATGGAGACAAGTTTGCACAGTGGTTCCCAGGAGTGGCCAGCCTACCAAAATATCACCCAGAGCCCATCAGTAACACATCCAGGAGAAAAAAGAACGCAGATGAACATCTAAATACGTGCAGGCCTCACTTACACAGTTACAGTCAATGTCATTCCATAATAATAAAGACACGGGGCAAAAATAGCATCCTTCGGAGCACTGCAAGGCTCAAAACACTGCTGACCAAAAAGAACACTTAAGGGATACTTAAGCTTTATATTCCACTTGTACACAGTGCAGATTTGCACACAAACGACACTAGCAAGTCCACTCATCTCTAAATTGGATGTGACCAAACTTCCACAAAGGGCTTTTATCAAGCAGGAGGCATATCTATTGGATCAATTCACCTTGGCTTTCAATATACCATTATGTTTAGCTTCCGCTTGGTTGGAATGAGAACATGCACCCTTTCTGGCCCCTGTTCTACAAACAACAAGAGCCTTCTACAAACAACACTGAAGAAATATGTCTGCATCTGCTGTGGCAACCTGGTCTGGAATGTGAACAAGTAGTATTCATTTACGTAAGCATGTGTTGTTTACTCAACTGATCAAAAGTACTGTGTTTCTAAATTTAAATAACTCATTGTGACTTGCTTGAATCCAGAATGGACTCCTTGGGTCTGTGGGAAAGATCCAGATTGTGCTTTCCATCCATTCCTTCACGCCTCTCTCTCTCCAGCTTATGGAGTGATTCCTTTGGACAGTCAGCAATAAAATAAATAAATAAATAAATAAATAAGTTAAACACATATGCTGCAACATGCGTCTACAAATACTATAAATAATTGGTTGTTTTCCATGAGACAATATTCTTAAAGAATACACTTCCACACTTATTGAAGTGAGATCAAAGGCTACAGTAAATGTTTAAACTGACCACTAGTTTACAGTGTCTCATTATTAAAGGAGAGTGCTACCTGATAGCCCATTTCTTCATTGCTACTTGGTGAGGAAAGTGGGAGAACTATGAGAAAAGAGAGATGGGAAATTAAGTTGCTTGTACTATTTTCTGAGCTATTTATGGACTAAAGAATGTCCATCAATTCTAGTTATGGGAAGGTAAAATCAGCACTTGCATAGATTGATTAGGAATTAAAGGTACCTTTGAGCTTACTCTTCAGCCTCTTTCTTTTCCTGGTGTAGTCACATTGAGATTTGTGTCTGAGCAAAGGTCTCTCACCAGGTGACATACAGCTATCAATTTCAGAGTGGAACATCTTAGTCTTCCTCTGTTAAAAAATAAAGCACTTTCACTATTTCAGGATAACAGATCTGTAAAGCATGTTTTAAAAATATTTCCTTCCCTCACATAAAACCATAACAGAATTTCAGCAACCTTTTGTGTAGATTTTGCAGATGGAAATGACTTAGAAGAACTGAAAGACCTAAAGGAGGAAAAAAAAGATTGTAATATCACTGAACTCCCCACAAAAAAGTGGAATGATTGATCAGAAAAATCAATCAAAAAAGCATCACCAGACTCTACACTGTTTTCATTTAAGCCCACTGGAGTGCAAGACTATCTGTCTATCTTACCCATTAGAGGAGACAGACTGTCTGAAGACAACAGCTTTAGCCTGTGCCAACTGAACAACAGGAAAATCTCAGTTACTGTTTTAAGTAAATGTTAAACATGAAATTGTGACATTTTTGGAAAAAAAATGAAGATGTAAAATAAGTCAGTCATGGCTGTTTTAAAGCAACAACAACAAAAAAAAAAATCAAATAAATTTCTGCCAACATATCTCAAATAACATAACTTTTAATACAAATGTAGAACAGTAGTGGTAGCTGGCTGCCCGAATAGCAGGAAAGAGTCTGACTGTTCATTGATTGACACTTGACGGATAAGTATAAAGCTGTTGATGGCAATTGCAGTCTGAGACAGCATAGGAAAGCTGTCCATCAGTTGCAGTCCAAAACCAAATTTATGGGTTCCAAGTGTATCTTTAGGCTGTCCACAATTTTTGATTGTGATTTTTAGGCTGTCAGGTTGGTTCTGTATATTGTATAAAGACAGTTGTATTTAATTTTTCCAAAACAAGGTATTGTTGGCCAGGCCTGTTTTCAATCCAGATGAAAAAAATATATTTAAGATTTACATTATTGATATTTAACATAAACATTGATTTCACATATAACAATTATGTTTAAAATTTACAATAAAACATAAAACTGTCATTTAATATGAACTGCATCAGAATGACATCAATGCATCAGAATGGCCTTAAATGGTCAATATATTTCCCATATCCCTATTTGAACCTAGTAAAACTTTTACTTGATTATAAAATCACTATGAATTACCTTTAAAGTGCAGAAAAAGACACCCAACTGTTATCTGACCTCTTGTCCTATGTATGCCTTTCAGAATTTAATGCAAATCCACAAAAGCACTTATGAGTTCTAACTGTTTGAGTAAAGTAGATGCTGCCTCATTAGAATTGACTGAAGTGAGGCAGCCATATTGTTTATAGATGTTGATATGTTTTTGATAATTACTGAGGTTCACTGTCTGATGAGTAGTTTGACACTGAATTAGCGAAAATAATCTACTGTGCAAAAGTTTTTAGGCAGGTATGGAAAAATGCTGTTAGCAAAGAATGCTTTCAAACATACAAATAATTTTTGTTTATTTTTATCAATTTACAAAAGAGTGAGTGAACAAAAGAAAAATCTAAAACAAATTACTACTATTACTACCCTTTTCAAACCAGCATCAATTCTTACAAGTACACCTGCACAAGTCAGGGATTTTGTAGGATTATAGTCAGGTGTATGATCAACCAAATACATCAAACAGGTGCTAATGATTATCAATTTCACATGTACAGGGGTTAGACAATGAAACTAAAATGCATGTCATTTTAGTGTGGGAGGTTTCATGGGTAAATTGGCCCAGCCTGGTGGCCAATCTTCATTAATTGCACATTGCACCAGTAAGAGCAGAGTGTGAAGGTTCAATTAGCAGGGTA
>JAOVVG010000027.1:8738590-8751330 GCA_028566375.1 Leptodoras nelsoni
TTTGTGTTTACCTGTGTTGTCTTTGACTAATATTTAAATTGGTTTGATGTTCTGAAACATTTAAGTGTGACAAACATGCAAAAAAAAAAATCAGGAAATCAGGAAGGGGGCAAACACTTTTTCACACCACTGTATATATATGCCGTTTCTGTGGGATTTTCTTCACATTTCTTGGTTTCTTCAATTCCCAAAGCCAATTTACAAAGCATGTATGGGATCGAATTTGTAGAAAGGTAGCAATCAGGACAGTGGCATAAAAGAATTTCCAAAACAGTAGATGTGACATCGACCCCCATGATGGCAAAATCTTATCAGGGAGGCTGCCAAGACACCTATGCCAACATTAAAGGAGCTGCAGGAATATCTGACAAGTACTGTTTTTTCTCTGCTTGTGACAACACGCACTCATATTCTTCATGTCTGGGCTTTGGTGTAATAAAATCAAAGTGTGCTTATGTAACTAGGTTATTTTAAGTTTTTTCTTGTAATTCCTGTAAAAAATAAAAATAGAAACATTGTATACTTTGAAATTTCACATAAAAGGTGGAAAAAGATCTGACATTATTTTACATTTACAGTGCCATTATTGTACTTCAGAAAACATGCCATTTTTGGAGGGGTATGTAGACTTTTATATCATATATGTAAATTTATTATACACACAAAGTAAGTGATAAATGATGAAATTTTGTTTTCTGTGAAATCATACCTCAGTGGTGTCTAGAAATGCCCGCATGCATGGATATGAAAACACTCTGTGTGCATGTTAGAGAGAAAATAAGCGTGTCATACATAAATTGACCAGTACCAAACACTGCCAACTTTGCCAATGGTTTACGTTGGATACATACAAAAGCACATACCTTCTTGAGCTCCCGAAATAACTGTTGAGTTCATTCAGAAATATCCTACAATCCTTTAAACAAAGGCATTAAACATAGTGGAGCAATACAACAACTCAAGCCTTTCATAATTATTAACGACATATTCTGGTATATTCTGGTGAATTGTTAGCTACAAAGATCTGATTGAGGAGGTATTTAACATACCGTTTCAAACTCTTTAACCGTTATTGTTGTGAAAGTTGAAGTAAAACTTCTGTAGCCAAACCACTTGCCAACTAATTCCTCCCTTAGTTTCCTTGGTGTCATCCGAAGGAGTGCTTCAGAAATGGCCACCTGCATTTCATAATCTAAGCAGAAAACAGAAATTTATCTTAAGGTATTTGATAGAATACAAATACATGAAATGACAAATGTGTTGACCTGAGAAGTAATGCAATTAGAAGTGAAAGGATGACCTACCACCAACATCAATTATCACTTTAGCAAACTCCTCTCTAAAAAACAATTCAAATTATTCAAATGTTGCATATGCAGGCAATAAAATAAAGTGTGTACATGTGTAGCATTGCAGGAACATTCTATACACATTCTACAGCTCACTGTTGCTGTGAGCTGCATTGTAAAGCGTGATTCCACTAGGAGGCAGCATTTGCTAATGTCCCAATTGTTAGTCTATCAATAACAATCAGAAGTGCTATGAATTATCCAAGTTACATTAGATTTACTCGTCCATGTTTATGCACACGCACACACATACATATATACATATATATATAAGGTACTTTATACTGACAAATAAACTTACAGCAGAGAACTATTATCAGACTGGCACATTTTACTACGAGTCTCTTTTGAAGCACTGTCCAGCATTGAATTTATTGTCTTAATGGCCTGTGTGGAGAGAGAGCGTGAAAAGAATAATAAATCAACTGTAGAGCTAATTGTTGGAGGCAGTTATGAGCAATTAAGCCCACCTTGAATTATATAATTTACATTTTGGAACCAAACTTACCTCTAGACGAAGACTGAAATGTACATCTTGGTCAATCACAACAGCTCCAAACGTCAGTATGAGAATCTCCAAAATCTTAATGCTGCCTGCCACATACAAAGTCACGAAGAGACATAAACACAGACATTTCTAACATTACAGATGGCAAAAAAGAAATCTCTGTGTGGTCACCTTCAGCATTGCTCTGGCACAGTCTCTGAAATAAAAGAAAGAGAAAGGAGAGAGAGAGAGAGAGAGAAAGAGAGAGAATAATGTATATAAAAGAACAAGTAGCAAGTAGCTTGGATTGGAAAAAGGCCGGTTTTCTATAATGAAATGGTGTGGATTTTGGCTTACGTAATTTTGGCTTTACATCAAATCATGCATTAGACAGATTAAATTACAATTGATTGAATACATTACCAATGACACTTCATAGAACACTTCCATGAGCCGTATTGGAGCCTTGTTTGGTTTCTGCTGCACCTTTAGATGCTCACAAACCATCTGAAACCAATTTAGCATGTATGGTTTAAAAAAAAAAAAGTAAAGACATTAGGTACGCCTACTAAAACAAACCCCTGTTGAGTTAATTTTACCACATGCACATTACTATAGCACAATTTTATGTACACATACATAGAAATATATGAGCAATTAGAGATTAGAACCTAAAAGGCACATAAAAGTGGACACTTATCTTGACTAATAACCCCTGACAGAGCAGTTGGGTGATGCAGTCTTCGTCTTTGGAGGTTACTTGTTCAAGCGCCCGTAATATCAGCGTAACATATTTGAATTCATTTTTATGCAAATCCTGTGGAAAAAAATGGCCAATTTTGGCAAGAGGGACGAAACAGTTACATTCAGTCAATAATAACACGTGGATATTTAACGTTAATTCTCTTGCACACATATAAAGCAAAAAATAGCCCCCTTATATGCCATGTTTGGTAAAGGACTGAAACCAGAATGGATCTACAGTAGATATAGCACTATGTCTTATGCGTACACTAATATTTACAGAACATTTTACATTTCTTCAGCTGTCGCAAGATCATTTTCTTTTATCGCATCAGGGCCATTCCTTCATCTTCAGGGCACGAACAATAATGTTTTGAAACCCAGATTTAAAAAAAAGAAAAGAAACCTTGCACCAGCTATCGGGGCGTCGTGTACACTTCACTTTTGCGCGCCCTATTGCGCATGCTTCCTTATAGGCTTTAAACTATTTTACTGGAGGAATCTGAACATAAAATAACCTATTAAAATATGCTAGTTTCATGCTGGACAAATTTCTTAGTAAGTCAGAAATAAAATGGACAGCACAAAAATACTTGCAGTATTGGTGTACGAAGATCTATAAATGGACGCAGGACGCGTTTCTACAATTTAAATAAGCGCAGTAAGCGAGCAGAAGCGGGCTAGTAAAATACCGTAAGGCTAAAAAGTGCAAAACGAAAATATTGTTCTTACACAAAATGCGTCCGTTTTTGAGACTCAGGTGGGATGGGGCTGTTTCGGTGGCAAAAACGCCATTCAGGTGAATAGATCCAATATCGATATTAGTATTTGTAAAGAAAATAGTATGTCAAGAAAGGTGACCGTTGAGGCAAAAATGCCCAGAATTACCTTTTTATTGACATCAATTCAGTTAGTTTCATTATTAAGGAATCTTACATAATTAATTTTATTTAACCACATAATGGATGGCAATGGAATTGCAAAAAATTTATATAATAGTAAATGTATCTCCGTGATTAACGTAACAGGTAGGCATAAGTCATTTTTAATAGCCTTCATAACAAGGAAATTTTTATTGACGATGGTGATAATAATGATAATAATAGCGATTCTCAAAGTAATTAAAATTAAAATAATTAAAGCGAAACGATCATCGAGAAACGAAGCTGATAAAACATTTAGCTACTCTTGTTAGGCCTATATGAACTGAATGTCAGATTCTCAGTTCTGGTCACTCACACACACACACTCGCGCGCACACACACACACACACACCGACCAACTCAAGAATACATAAAATAAATATTAATTAATAAAATAAATATGAAATTGTCATGAAACTCCAGTTCTTAACTCACACACTAGGCCTACAAACATGCATTCTTTTAAAAATGATTTTAAAATGACAAAAGTGTCTTGAAACCATATACCCTGCATGCAACATCATCAAGCTGATCGATCAGAGACATTGCTGATTTCTCCCCAATAATATACTGAAAAACCGAAGTAACATCGTTGGTGGCTAATGCAATCTCCAGGCTGCTTGCACGCTGTATAAACAGAAGGGGGAAATGCATTTAGGTGAACCCGCATGAGTATCTTACACAGTGCAAAAGCCTCGGGTATTCACCTAGGCAGCTCGGTTATATTGTAAATTTTTTTCGCAAAATATATACATCAATGAGAGATCATTTATACATGACTTCCAATTCGTCAAAAGATCCAATTCGTCGTCAAAATATAGTACTTACGCTCATTATTTCCAAACTGACGACCACTCAAGAGACGGGCACAGGTGTGCTCCATTAGAGAGCAATGGCGTCAAGTGCACGTGGTTTTGGGACTTAAATGTGAAGTGATTTTATTCCGATGACAGTTTCCTGAACAACATTTAGGTCCTTCAGCAGAAGCTGGAATCTCATGCAAAAATTAAAAACAGCAAGCAACGGCTTTTTTAAAGGATGATCACAGAATTACTACAGTGAGATAGAAAGGGAAGACTGTAGCTGCATGCTTTTAAATACTAACATTAACAATAACAGGCAAAATTAAAAAACATTAGGTTCTCAGATGAAGCCTAATATTAATATCCTATTAAACTCAACTGTTCTTGCAGTGATTATTACTTCCGCCCTTTACACATATATGCATGAATAACATGCTCACTTCAGCGTGCACTTTGCGCAAAACATCTATTAAAAGATTCAAAATCATTTGAAAAGGGTCATGTTTTTTGTTTAAAAAGCATAACAACAACAACAACAATAAGAAGACAACAACAACAACAATAATAATAATAATAATAACTTAATTATCAAATTAAGTAAAAGGGTTAATGTTTTACTTTTTTCAGGCGTATAAAAGACAATGTGCACGACGGCTAAAAATGAAATTGATCGGCTGTTTACTGTATGCGCTCTGTTTTGTTTGACCGGTCCTTGTTGTTTTGTGTCAGCACTGCACAATGGCTTTTCGTTTACATATAACAACTAATGACCTCCACTATTTCACATCTAGCCTGGGAACTACTCTAACTCTCGACTGAGTGCGCGGCTAGGTAGCAAATTTTGCTGACTCTTATAGGCTCAATGATTGTCTGCCGTTAAGCCTGTTTTTATTTATTTTTATTTTTTATTATTATCTGCGACGATAGCTTCTTTTCTTAAAAACACGCGTCGGGATTAATTACAGGATGATCTTGAAGATTTGAAGACTTATGCAGTCTGTATTGTCCTTTAATTTAAAATCTATTTGCGTATTGGCTGTTTATTTTGAGCGGTTTCTGTTCATCTCGGCTTGCGGTTGATCCGTCCAGTGATTGTACGCTCCTTAATGGTATAAATCTCGTCGTTGTTGTAGGTCAGTGGTACGGATCAGGTAAAACGAAAGTAGTCTACGCCGAGTCTTCAAGAGAGCTGAGCTGGGCAAGTGTTTCGGCCCTGCCTCTCTCTTTTACATAGGCTACACACAGCAGCCGTCATACCTGAGATCATTACACACCTCCTTTCTTGCGAAGCGCACCTGTGAGGAAGCGGCTGGAGCTGGATTTACGCGATGCACTAAGAAGATAGCAGATGGCTTAACTTGTTCTGAAAGTACTTACGAAATTCATAGATCTCCGCTCCGTAACATATGTAGAAAGGTTTGCTAAATTTAAGTGCGTCGATGCTCGCTATGGTTCACAGTTGATTAATCTGGCTGAATTCACAGAAGCAGGCACGAGCTCGTCGACAGCTTTGTGACATCGAGCCATGTCAAAATCGTCAGATCAGTTTGACACCTCAGACTGCGTGTGCTCGTTCGGAATGAAGCTAACGTGGGACATCAACGACCCTAAACTTCCACAGGTAAAAATACTGCCTACACTGGCTCAATAAACACAACTCCCTCGTCAATTTAGCTCAAAGATTACTGCAACTATTATTAACAGCCCACAAATATTAACGATTAGAGCCAATTTTCTCTTATGGAATGTAAAAATAATTTGTTACTGCACGTTTTGTGGACGTTGCATCAAATCAGATGTTTCCCATTTTAGTGTATCTACTCTTGCTAAAACTACCCGGTACATTTAGGTTTTATGATGTTTTGGCTGAACTGGTTGATTTGGTTGTTTGGCTGATTGGTTAATTGAAACTCCTGGTCAGATCTATTTTCTAGTGGGCATTTAAATCTCTGTTGAGGGAAAGTATGAGAATATAAACAATAATTCTGTTCACAGGACACGAAACAGCACGATGCATTTCAGGAGTGGACAGATGGCTATGTTCGGTACATATACAGTGCCGAAGACAAAAACGCGCAGCGGCACCTGAGCGGATGGGCCATGCGCAACACCAACAACCACAACTGTCAAATCCTGAAGAAATCGTGCTTGGGCGTCGTGGTTTGCTCCAGAAACTGCACACTGACAGACGGCACCAAACTCCAACTGCGGCCTGCTATTTGTGATAAAGCCCGCCAGAAGCAGCAAAGTAAGTTTAATAACCTTGAACAGGCCCACATCTCCAACACGGATCTTAGCAGTAGGCAAGCTCTATTGCCGCTAGACCAGTTCCGGCGTGATTCTTCTTTGAATAAAAAAAAATCTCTTGTCAAAACTCACTGACCACAATCTGAAGCTGGTATCGAAAAGGCTACGAGAGATTTTACCTACAAACTCCAAACAAATCTCATCTCACCTAGTCGGAGATATAGTTTTATTTTAAATGGCTCCGATGCCGGTGGTGTTGTAACACAATTATAATTAACAATTATAATTAAGGACAAGTAGCAAACGTCCTGACGCGGCCACCAGCTTCAGTTAAGAGTGCTGCATGGTGTTTATTTTATTTTACTTTCCAGAGACATAGCTACAGATACCATTAACTTTGAGCTACTGTCTGGGCAAGCGATAAACAAAACTTGAAACAACGACTTTTATGCTGTTATTCTTATTCTGTTTTTCAAGATACAATGTAGGCCTAATATTTATTAGCCAGTATAGGCTACTGTTTCTCACTTACAGGGAGTGTGCGCGTGCAGCGATACCTGCGATCAAACGTAGGCTATGCTTTGTTTACTTTCACGTTAGGAAAGGTCTTGAAATATGGCCACCATATTTTATTTTCCAGTTGGACAGCATACTTAAATGTTTGATTGTTTGTCTGTTAATTTAGCTATCCAGCTATCTATACACTTATATGTTAATTAACTGCACCTTTTCTCGTCTTTAGAAAAGCTTTGTCCGAACTGCAGCTCAGCGCTCGAGTTGGTTCCGTGTCGTGGACATAGCGGTTATCCGGTCACCAATTTCTGGAGAGTGGACGGCAAGGCCATATTTTTCCAGGTGTGTGTTTGTGTATTTACCGATTTTAACAGCACAGAATCTATCTATGCTTTAACAGGTCTGTGCAAACGCTCACGACATTAAAAGCTTTCTTTTTCCGTGTTTTTTTTTGTGTACAAATGTGTTACGTAAGTAGCTTAAAGCATAGTTTAAACAGGCTACAAAAATGTTTATTAAATTGACAATTTGTCAAAAATAAATTTTACTAACATTTAATAGTTTAATCTAGGCCATAGGCCTATTTACTTGGTAAGACTCGGACTTTGAAATTTTGGGAGAGTCGTCACGTTTACAATTTCTTGCTTGTGGTGATAATTCTGAATCAGATGGATGCTGGAAATTTTTATAGGCTAAAGGCGTTCATGATCACCCGCGACCCGAGAGCAAGTCGGAAACGGAGGCGAGAAGAAGCGCAGTAAAGAGAAGAATGGCTTCCCCTCACTTCTCCCAGAAAAGGAGACTCGTAGAACCAGAGGTAACACACACACACACACACACACACACATTACTACTATTATGCTTATTATTATAAACCTTCACAAATGCTTCTTTATATTGTGAAACGTTAATCCCTCTTTGAACTCTTCTACAAATTATGAACATTAATTAACGCTTGATTAAGATGATTAAAATGAATAGTATTATACTCTTATTAAACCTCCTGGTATACTAACCTTTTGTACCTTTTTGTTACAAACCTTTTTGTAAAATAAATGTCTTTTTACATTAAATAAACATTTACTGTTTATTTAGCTCTCAAATGTCCAGCACTATACTGCAAAGAGGACCATATCCTCGACCTTTAGATCTAATACATGGAATAGACACTAGTCAGAACATAAAGCTGAATGAAACTTGAAGGTCTTGTCTGTTTCTGCAGCGTCACGCCACAAGGCCACCATCAACAAGCTTCATTGCACAAATATTTATAGTAAACATAGACTACAGATGCTGGCTGTGTAATGATAAATTGGTACATGAGGGGAAAATTGCATTTCAATATTTCTATGACAATAGTGATTTCAGCATGCAGCTATGATTATGATTTATTTTTATATTTATTCATACATTATTAAATTCATTCATTAGCCTATTATTTGAAATATGTTTACTATAATTTAATATGCATAGATTTATTTGTTGAACAACTAAAGACTGGAAATTCTGAGAAAAAAAATAGAAATTAAAATTGTTTATAAAAGAAAACAAGTGAAATGCTTTAATCTGCAATCTTTTTATTATTATTTTTATTTATAATCTTTTAATTTAACAAAATATGTGCATACTGAAATAGTCACTCTATCTGTATTAATGTGTATTTGTATGAAGAGACTTTGTGGCCTAATAAACACTATTCTGTTTCACTCAGTCTGGCCGCTACCATGATATGCCTTTTCCCAACATCCACCAGCTCACCATGGAGACCCCAGATCGCTTCAGCATCATTGCTGAATCCAATTTCCCCATCCAGACCCAGCACTACACGCCATTCCAGAATACAGAGCCTTACAAGTTTCCCTATGACACACATGGCCCAACAGCCATGGCTGATTCTGCAACCCCTCTGCAGAAGCCTTCTAATCACCGCCTGTACATGGCAAGACCCCCATGCGGATATGACTTTGCTGTGCCAGGCTACCTCAGCTCTACTCCCTACCCTACAACACTGTACAAGGACCCCACCAGCCCTCACAGTGAGGTTGAACTCAATAAAGGTTGCTCTGGTCTGAGTGGGATGCCTCACACAACCAGCCCACTCCCAAACCATGAGCGCTCTTATCCAGATGGCACCACCAAGCACCATAGCTGGAAGCAGCTCCTGGGCAAAGGGCCATATGGAGAGAGAGGGGAATACCCACAGCTTTCTGGCAATGCTAACCACTATTACAACACTGAATACCCATGCAGGTACACAGGAGCCACTCCAACTACTCCGACAGCCCTTCAGACCATCATAACCACCACCACTAAAGTGTCCTACCAGCCCTGTCCAAAACCATCTGTGGTAAAATATGGTGATAGTATCTATGACATGAAGAATCTATCAAACTGTAACTCTCTCCTAGAGGAAACCTCCCCGAACTCCTACTCTGACCTGAAGATCCCAGAGGATTCAAGTGTCATAAAAACAGCTCTGTCCTACCAGGACACAGTCCCTGGAAAAATTGAAAGAACTGAGAACTTCGAAGGTTACCGTTACAGCAGCTACAGCTCCAACAACTGCCCTGAGAGACTGGCACATCCATACAGGTATGAGAGTGGAGAGTACTGATATACTGCTTCAGCACTAATCAGCACGCAACAAGAGTAGAAGAGGAGAAAAGAGGACTATTTTGCTCATGATATTTGAATAAGCCAAAGAAGAACTGGGTAAATGCCTATCATACTTTCCTTCAGTGTATATATGCATAGCTATTTATAAATCGTATTTGAATGTTTAGATGAAATGTTGTGTACTTGCCTATTCCACATTTGGCCAAATGTGCAACACAAATCATTTCATTATGTTGCTGAATTGGCAAGAGTTAAATGGATGATGGTAAATGTTGAATAAAAATGTATTTGGTTATGTTGACAAATTATGAGTAGAGGTCCACTGGAATCACATATCTGTTTGATGTTATAAAAAAAAGTCTACTCTGAACTCAAATTAAATGTGAGGCCAAGTTGTTGAGAATGGATACTCTGTATTTTTTTTATTATCCACAATTAAAGGCTAAAAGTTTAACTATTAGTGGTTGTCTGAATATAAATATTTATAAAACTGGCTTATGTTTAATTGATAAGCTTGCTTGTAAACTACACAAATAAAGGAAACTTCAAAATGTTAACACATGAGTTTTTAGCTGAAAAATAGGAAAATGCTCCTTTCAGGGATCTTTGTCTTTATTCAGCATAATCCCAGTGAGAAGTGGAGAACACATCATCTCCTAACATATAACAAGGGATTTAAAAGAAACAGTGACAGAGTTTGTTGGCATGAACAATCATGTTCCCCTGTCAAAAGGGATCAAGGATAATCACAGACAATTAATCAACTGGTTTGTCAGTGCATAACTTTTAATCTTCATCTTGAGAATAGCCTTGAGGCACAAACCTCTTCTGGTCTGGGCTGTGTGTGTTCACTAATAGGAAATATTATTATAGAGAAAGAAAGAATGATAGAAAGGTCAAGAAATGATGAAAAGATAAATGTGTGTAAGGTGAAACAGAGAAGGAAAGAATGAGAGTGAAAGAAATGCCAGCAATACTTGTTGCTGACAAAATCTCTTCACACAACCTTTACACCAACAATTGAAGACAAGGTGTCGCGGCATCATGGAGCCATACGAGTACAAATACACATACATACTTTATCCTCTATTACCAAGACAAACAAAACTTCTTATGTATGTTATTTTTAAATGCAGTTCAAGTCCTCTGAAAGTAATGTAATGGCAAGACTAATTCTTTTGTTTTTGCTATTCACTAAAGACATTTGGGTTTAAAATCAAAACATGAAAATGAGATGATGGAACAGATATTCAGCTTGCATTTTCTGATATTTATGTCTGCATGCGTTAAACAACTTTGCAACAAGGCACCATTTGTTTGATGATTTTTCAAATGATCAAATTATCAAAAATATTGGAAAACTAGCAGGTGTTCCTTGTTTTCCAGGAATTCCCTGCTAGATTGATTATTTAAACAATTAAAAGCTCTGGATGTAACTCATGATGGTAGAGCAGAATGTATTCAGGGGTCGACAGAAACATTCTGCCTGACAATTTACAGAGAAATGCATCAAATGTAATATGGGAGGAACTTCCTGAAGCATGACAATGACCCAAAACACAGTGCTAACACAACAAAAGACTTCACCAGGAGAAAAAAGTGGAAGGTTTTAGACTGGCCAAGTCAATCACCAGACCGTAATCCAATTGTGCATGCATTTCATCTCCTAAAGAGATGCCTGAAGGGAGAAACCTCACAAACAAAGAAGCTGCAGTATGAGCCTGCAAAGCTTGTACCAGTGGGAGGTAGTTATTGCAAGCATGGGATATGCAACTAAATAATGTTATCTGCTTTAAGACTTGGTGGATTTATGAATCTCTTCCCTTTACTTTTGCCCACATAAAAATTGGGTGGACTGACACAAAAGGTGCTTAAGTTGTTTAACACATGTAGATGTAAATATATGGAAATAAGAGTCAAATTCTGGTCTCCTGTCTCGTTCATCTTTTGATCTCAAAAACACATGTCTTCAGTCTATCGGGCACATGCAGACATATCTTGTATTTAGAATTAACTAACAGACTGCATACAGCTCATAAAGTGTGGCCTTTACTACATAACATTTAAACATACAGATACAAAAAGAGCCTGAAAGACTTTCTGTATTTACCTTGTCCTTCAGAGCACCACAAATGTCTGTATGACTGTGATTATTGTCCTCTATGGAAAGTGCTCCAATATTCCTCTTATTGCACTTATAATGAGCCATTAGTTGCAACGAATGGATGAGAGATAGATGTAGCTCAAAGGTAGAAGCTTTATAATCTCTACAACTCCATAACACTACAGAGTTTTGATTAATGCTTTCAAGATACAGTACGTGTGAAGAAAAAAGTGTAAAGATGGTGTTTAAGGACTTTACATTAAGGTTCATATATTTAACATTTTTAACATATTTAATTTTTTTAAATCCTGTTTTCATGGGTTTTATGAGCTGGAAGCCCAAATTATGTAAAAATAAACAAATAAATATTGAAATAGTTTAAATTGTGGGCCCTGAATCTATAATCTATGAAAGTTTAACTTTTTTGAATGGAATTATGGATATTAATCAACTTTTCCATGATATTCAAATTTTTTGGAATGGGTCTATAATGTTGTTAATGCTATTGTTACTAACACTAATGCTACTTTTGCTAATACTAATGCTAACACTGATGATAAGGCTAATGGTGCTGTTAAAGCTAATGCTGATGTTGTTAATGCTAATGCTAATGTTAATGATGCTAAACCTCACTTAACCTTGCTAATTGTGTAGAGCAGGGTCTACCACTGCTAAGCTGCAATCACTCACATTTTTTTCAGGAAATAACACTGTCCATTGTTAGTAGTGCTATATAAATAATTGGTGAATATAAATGAATTGAATTACATGCTGATATTTATGGTTTGCAGCATTATATCCCATGCAGGAAGTAATTTCTGTTTATTTAAACCTAATGTGAAAGATTAGATTAAAACCTAACTTTTAAGGAAAAGGAAATGTACAGGGGTTAGACAATGAAACTGAAACACCTGTCATTTTAGTGTGGGAGGTTTCATGGCTAAATTGGACCAG